>JAVJIF010018812.1:0-43801 GCA_038442645.1 Agave tequilana | reverse complement strand
GTTTCGAATCGCCGATATAAAGTCACTATCGGCATATTGAGTTTGTATTGGTCGAAACGAACTGTATTTATTTTATTAGGCAACAAAGATCCAATAGAAGTTTTATATTGATAAGCTAATGATTATCCTCTTGCTCCATTTATCAAAAAGGATAAAAAGGAAAGAAAAAAGGGAAAGAGAAAAGAAAGTAAAGATAATAAAAAGAAGTAGATTTATCAATTTCTCAATTTTTTTCCTTCTTTTGCTAGCTAAACAACTCATATTTAATATTATTTGTTGCGAATTAACAAAAAGAAAAAAAATGAAAAATAGAAAAAAAAAGAGAAAAGAAAGAGAAAAGAAATGAAAGAGAACAAAAAAGAAAGAACAAAAGCATATTTATCAATTTCTAAATTTTCCTTCCTCCTTTTGCTAGCGAAACAACTCATATTTAATATTTTGTAGCTGCAAAAAGGGAGAAAATAAAAGGAAAGAAAAAAGAAAGAGAGACAATAATAAAGAAAGAAGAGAAGCAAATATATCAATTTCTCAATTCTTCTTTTGCTTGCTACACAACTTATATTTAATATTTTGTGGCTGTGCTTTAACAAAAAGGAAAAAAAAAGGAGAGAAAAATAAAAGGAAAGAGAAAGAAAGGAAAGACAACACAAAAGAAAAGAAGAGGAGATTTATCTCTCAATTTCTTCTATTGATAGCTAAGCAACTCATATGTAGTAGCATGTCAACTGTGATTTAACAGACAATGGAAAATAAAATGAGAGAACAAACATAAGAGAAAGAAAGGAAGACAATGAAATCAATTTTTTTCCTTCTTTTGCTAGATAAACAATTCATTTTTTATAATTTACGTGTTGGCCTCTTTAATTCCAAATGTGCAAGCCATTTTTGTCCTCACCCACAAAATCAAAAGAAAACCCACATAACATATATGTTCCCATGAAGGGAGTCATGTGACTAATTTCCAATAAGTATAATATTTTAAATCTAACTTTTAAAGTAAATTTTGCTTCAAGAAAAGAACCCATATGACCACATCTATCTTTCATAGGAAACAGCTATAACAGGCCAATAGCCTATGAAGGGAGTTGTGACTAATTTCCAGGAAGTATCATATTCTTAAATCTGGCTTTTAAACTCGGTTTGCATCAAAAAAGAAGTCATACAACCACAGCTATACTTCATAATATTTTAAATCATGCATGTACATGTATTTGTATTATTTAATTTGTGAGTTAGCATGTCCGAAGGAGACAACTGACTAATCTCTCAAGAAGAGAATCATAAAACCACCCTTCAAGGAATAGAGCCTTGCCACTGTTAACTACATCTATGACTATCCCCGATTAAAAGAAAGTTATCATTTAAGAGAAGGATAAATAAGCATAAATAATGAATAAACAACATCTTTTATTTACAATGTTATATAATATGTTGTGCATCCGCGTTATTGAGACAGAGAGGAGAGATTTGGGTCACCAGACTTAGTTAGAAGGCCAGTGCCCTCACCTAGTCAAAAGGAACCGAAAAAGATGTGCATCTTGTTGTGTCTAACTGCACTCTTTTTTCTCTTCTCTTCTCTCCTTGTGTACACTTGTTCTCCTCCCCCCTTAATGGATGAGAGGATGAGTAAGTATAGGCCTAGCTAGGAGTGATTATGGGTAGTTACATGCTTACGGCATAACATGATTGGTAGGGTAGTTTCATTAAACCTCCTTATCATAACCCCCATATTACACTTGTTTTTCTTCGTTACTTATTTTATCACTGTCTACCTCTCACAACTGCTACTATTGATATACCTCTCACAATATATTTATATCCCAAGAACATTATTATAAACATATTCCAACCATGAACGAGAAACATATACGAGTAGGAGTGTAGGCGTCGTAGTTTGAGGGGTTTAATGCTATGTTTTAGGCATCAATATGTTCTTAAATGTATAGGTACTTAGTACCAAGAAGATTGAGGGTGTAAATAACCCTATTTTGAATTATGTTATGACTACTATGGATAATACTAGTGTAGTATCTTCATGTTCGACTTATGGTGGGGTGTATTCACCCTCACATTAAGTAATGTATGCTCACATGATCGTGTGTGGGGTATGGTATTGCGTGTCCTATTCATCCTCCATCATCTAAGGAATAGAAAAATATATTGGGAGCTACTGATTACTTCTCTAAGTGGACGGAAGTTATTCCTCTGAAGGAGGTGCAGGGTAGTGTCTGTCATGTAGTGTATTTCATCGTACTCATCTAATTTACCGCTTGGTGTACTAGAAAAGATAGTTTCTGATAATGGTACTCCCTTCAAGAATGAAGACATGGAAAAACTTTGACATGGAAAAACTTTGCACTAGGTTCATATCAAGCACCACTTTTCCGAAAATGGTACTCCTTCAAGAATGAAGACATGAAAAGACTATGCACTAGGCTTCATATCAAGCACCACTTTTCCGAAAATGGTACTCCTTCAAGAATGAAGACATGAAAAGACTATGCACTAGGCCTCATATCAAGCACCACTTTCATCTACTTACAATGTGGAACTAATGGTCAAGCCGAGCTATTTAACAAAACATTGTGTAAGTTGCTAAAGAAAGTGGTTTATCGCAATAAGCGAGAATGGCATGACAGATTGCTTGAAAGTTTATGGGCTTATCGCACAACCATTCGTACGCGTACTAGAGCTCTCCATGTTCACTGGTTTTCGAAGGCGAAGCGGTTTTTCGATTGGAAGTACAAATCCCTTCTTGAAATAAGGAGGGGGTTTGTATAGAGAACGAAGTCATTACCACAGTTTTCTCAAGTGGGTATATGTAGGTTTGTAACATCCTCCTAAAGCATGACTCCATCTTTCATAGGCTATTAGCTCAGCGATATGTTTAACGCTAGAAGAGAGAAAACTTAGTGTGCTGGAGACGAAACAGGTTGAAAAATCATGATAACTTTCAGATATTAGTTGCTTAGAAGTCTACTTTTCAAAAGTTATCAGATGTACACTCTGTAGGTGGACGGACACCCATCTCAGAATGGAGATTGTTCATGCACATTCTAACAGCTTTTGGCTCGGTAACGGGTTGAGGACAATGGAGACTCAGATCTCTCCATCGATTGATGAAGTTCGCTCTGTTCGATTTAGCTCAGTTATGCCCACCATCCTTTGCGTGTTGTAAAGCATTGTAAGAAAGCCTCTTGCATTTGTTCCCAACATAGCCATCAGTCACATTATATCAACCTCGCATATATCCTATGTGAATTGTGAATTTGACAATTCACATACACAAGGTTGTGGTCATATGGCAAAGAAGTTTCACACACCAAAGGCACTTATCACTTGTGGAGGAAAGCTTTTCCACGATAGTGGCAGTATCTTTTCCACTATGGTCACCAAAGGCACAATTTCCCTTTCTGCTTATCTTAAGACACCGTTGTATCAAACTTCCAAGTACCTTGCAAGATACGTTGGTTGAAAGGCCATTGAACAAATTCAAAATGGCCTTTGATGGCTAATTAAAGGGTTGCCTTGAGTTTCGTCAATTCTGTAACAGATGACGTCTAGAAAGATAACCAGAGACAAGGACAAAGAATCAGATACGTTCAAAACTCGACATGTGTGCGTTCCTCGATTGGTCGATGCAGCCTCTGTTCTCACCACTCCTCGACTTTGCTATTGATGTCATCGGCAGCCACCACAGATTGAATTGAAGGAGAAGAGAATAACATAGCAAAAGAGTGGATGCCAGTATGCATCTCTCTTTCTTCCATCTTCAGCTGCTAAGCCTATTCAGTTATTATATTTGAGAGCGTGGGATGTCAGGATGATTCTGGAAGAAACCCTATGAATCCTGTCAAAGAGTCCAACTCCAATCATAATTGGTTAAAATTTCTCTGGTTGCATTCTATTAGAAAAAGAATGGTAAATATAAAGAGTGCAGTTTGAGAAAGCTGCAGTTGAGTTGGGATTTTATTTCCTGCCAGCTAAAATAATCTCTACCCTCAGTTCAGTTCAATATTGAATATTTAGGTAAAAGAATTAGATAGGAATCAAATTGGGTAGAAAGTCCAGTTCTATATAAGTTGGCAAGCCTAGTGAGATAAGAGATTTTTAACTCTAAAAGAAAGGATAAGATCAAATTTGGGTATAAAAGCCAGTTTAATATGGACTAGACCAGTTAAGAGGTTGGTCCTCTTCTTTAAGACCCATGTGCAAAAGAAACGAAATGCACATATTCTTGACTTAACATCACATGCTCTAGTCCACATACTGCCCTCAAAGTTGTTCCCAAAAAAAAAAAAAAAAATACTTTGGTTCAGGATTTCTTTGCAATCGGATTGATGGAAGTGACCCTCTATACTCCTCCAATTTCCAAAATTATCCAGCAAGCACAAGTTCTATGCCATACATCTTGACCCTGATGCTTCTCTGGCTTCTCTGCACTAAAGTTATTCCATTCTCATAGTCAATGTTCGGTGTTCGGTGACAAAGTGCAATGTGTCAATATCAGCAGGAGTTATTAGCAAGCCTTGTCTACTTTAGTTCTATCCTTGGAGATATATATAAGATGCATGAAAGAGTATTCTCATTAATCACACAAACGCCTGGCCTCACTGACAAACAAGGGATGATGTTTTCTTTAAAAAAAATAAGAGAGATAAGAGAGAAGGTTTAGTTCAAGAAAGGCACAAGTTAGCTGGAATGAACTGCCTTCAGCTAAACTTCAATCTACGTGAACTATTTTTGAGTTGGGTACAAAACCCATCCTATGACTTGTTGGAATCATCCTTAATTCTTGATTGCATTTTTAATATATTATCAAATATTTAACCAATCATGATGAAGGATACGGATGGACTTTATGGATTCAGTAGCAATTTTGCAAATTGCTATATAAAAAAGGAGCTGACTCAATGAGGAATTTCTATTTCCTTGCATTTAGGATGCATTGGGTCGTGTGTAATACAAAATAGAAAAATATGGGGTAACTAAACAAATTTACATACAAATATATTGCTTTAACTCTCGTGCTCAAATCATAAAATTGCACAATAGTCCAGGGGGGCAATTTGCAGATGCTAAAAATGTTATACCTCATGAAATCACAAGGATGATGACACTGTCGTATTACTTTGGTGTTTCTTATCACCCAGCACTCAACTTGAGAGGATGCACACCATCAACTCAATTCAAATATGAGGACAAATTAATGTAACTGCATTGACATCCTCCCTCTTTTTGGCATCAATGGCGCCATGCCCTCACTGTATCAGGATATGAAACAATGTGGGGATACCTCCCTCACCCTACTTGGTTCTTCTTTCATCAATGTAGAGGCACCTATACCCTCACTGTAACACCACCTTTCTTGGTGCCCCTAGGACTACAAACTCGATATGGGAAAACATACATGCTCACACTTGTTGGTGCTTATGGCATGTGAGGGAGTCTAGTCTTTTATCCTTCTCAGTGCCTATTGCACCACACAGTCAACAAAAAGGAATATTGATGTAAAATCAGCCTGGATTGCAGCCACCTTCAAAATCAAAACTAAAATTTGAAATTCAAAAATAGGATAGAATTTTGGGTTTCCACCTCTTACCCGGGCTTCTCACCCAAAACTCGAGAGCAAATAAAATAAAAAAATTAATTGGATATTTTGAGAAAAATTTTAATCATTCAATAATCCAATGATATAGTCAATGGGGCCTTATATAGGCTTTACAAGAAACGACTTCTAGGAAATAACCGATGTGGTATTAAACGCCCACAAAATAATACTTACTACATCAACTAGATGACATAAAATAAGTTTAAAACAAAACTAAGCTAAAACCAAAGAACTGTATTACGCCGCTTTCTGAAATAGACTCGATCGAATCGGCCCCCAAACGGCGTGATGTCCTCATCAATTCCCCCCAGGTGGGAAGAACTCGACCCCGTCGAGTGTGGGGGGCGGGGGGGGGAGCTACTGCTGGTTCTGATAGCGCTCCAGTAGGTCGGGATTAAGATGCCGAAAGTCCTCAGTAATCCAAGAATTTTTAAATCTAGTCTTTCTTTCCACTTAATGAGATAGTGTTACGTCCCTCCGTCTTTAGTAGAGACAATCTGATCATCCAAGATAGAATCTATATAATCTATTGCACAGGGTAATTAAGGGAGAAGTGGAGGTAGTGGGGGTTCTCAGAAAGAAGATCATGCTTATCCACGAATGGATCAGAATGGGTATCAAAAGTACCTCTATATGGAACCAAATCCTTAACATTAAAAGTTCAACTGATGCCAAAGTCCGGTGGGAGATCTACCACAAAAGCATTTGAATTGATTTTCTAGAGAATTTGGAATGGCCATGTGCTTCGCGCGTGTAATTTCTTCACGATTCTCGGAGAAAGTTCGGATCTCATGCGGACCATCACATGATCACCAACATTAAAATTCTTAATAGGCAATGTATATCTGCAGAAGCTTTATAATCGCATTATTTTTCATTATCTTCTCTCTGATCTTCTCATGTAGTGCACGTATATGAGATGCAAATGTTGATGCAGAGTCTGGTACCCTAGAATGATGGTAAGCTATGGAATTAAATTAACTGGTTGTCTTTTCAAAAGGACTAAGACCCGTAGTCCTATTGACAAAACCATTGTATGCAAATTCGGCCATAGGCAAAATGAGATCCAAGTTTTCAAATTTTTTCCAACGAGACACCTAAAAAGATTTCCTAGAGTCCTATTTACTATCTCGGTTTGGCCATCTGTTTGTGAATAAAAAGCTGTTGAGAATTTCAATTTGGTGTCCATCTTGTGCCAAAGCGTTTGCCAGAAGTAGCTAACAAACTTAACGTTCCTATCAGACACCATCGTTTTAGGTAACCCATACAACTTGACGACACTGTCAAAGAACAAGACAGCTACTCGAGACGCATCGGAGGTTTTGAGCACGGGATGAAGTGAGCCATTTTGGAGAATCAGTCAACTACAGCTAGGATAAAGTCGTACCTTTTCTGAGTTTTTGGTAACCCTAGTATGAAAGCTAGCCTCATGTCTTGCCAAGAGTAATTGGGCACAGAAAGAGGAGTGTAAGGTCTGACAATCTACTTTTGTTGCTTGGCCAGTTGATACGTGCGACACTGGCCAGCGATCTTAGCGCATTTTTTTTTCAAGCTCGGCCAGTAGAATCAGTATTCAACAGCCTCAGTTGTCTTGTTCTGACCGAAATGTCCAGCAAGACCACTAGCATTTATTTCTCAAGAGAGAGAATTCCTGAGGGACATACGGGGGGAATACATAGCTTACGGAATCTGAATAGATAACCATCCTGTAACAGAAAGTCGTCCATTTTACGAACGGAGCCGTCCCGTAATGTAACGTAAATTTTTCCAAAGTCGGGGCATGAGTCATACACCTCCTCCATTTCTCGAACCCAATCACTTCTACACCCATAGGTACTAAAATCATTACACCCCGGCTGAGCGCATCAGCAACCTTATTTTCAACTCTCGCCTTGTGTTTGAGAACAAATGTGTAATCTCAAAGGAATTCCACCCATTTGTTGTGTCTCACATTTAGCCTCTTCTGGGAGTTGAGATACTTCAATGCTTCATGATTCGAATACAGCACAAACCCCTGCGGTAACAAATAATGCCTCTAATAACATAAAGTTTGCACAAACCGCACAAAATTTCTTAACAAACGTGGAGTATCATTGCCGGGCATCATTTAATTTTTCACTAAAATAAGTAACGAGATGATTTTTCTGACTTAGCACAGCACTTATTGCCAGTCCCGATGCATCACATGTTACTTCAAACGCCTTCAAAAAGTCAGAGAGACACATAATAGGAGTTCCAGTCATCATTCTCTTAATTTCTATAAAAGCCTTGGTGACAACAAGAGTCCACTGGAATCCCTTACTCTTCAGACAATCGGTTATAGGTGCCTTAATAGCACTAAAAAATTTTATGAACCGATGGTAGAAAGTGGCTAACCCATGAAAACTTCTGACTTCCCTAATCGTTCGGGGTTGGGGCCACTCGGTGATTACTTTCACCTTCTCAAGGTCCGCGAAAACTCCCTCTGATGAAACCACAAAGCCTAGGAAGACGATCATGTATGTACAAAAAGCACACTTTTTTGGATTTGCATAAAATTTCTGAGATTGGAGTGTGCAGAAGACTTGCCTCAGATGGTCCACATGTTGCTCCTGAGTCTGCCTGTAAATCAGTATATCATCAAAGTATATCACTACGAATTTATCGATAAATCGCCAAAACAATTGAGTCATCACTCTCATGAAGGTGTTAGGAGCATTGGACAGTCCAAAGAGCATAACCAACATTCATGCAACCCATCTTTAGTTTTAATTGCAGTTTTTCATTCGTCCCCTGGCCGGATTCTAATTTGGTGTTACTTACTCTTAAGATTAATTTTAGAGAAAATTGTGACACCTGACATCAGATTAGCATATCATCAAGACGGACAATGGGAAAAACAATACTTGACAGTGATCTTGTTGATAGCATGGCTATCCACACACATAACCATGTACCATCCTTTTTTGACGCCAAAAGTGTGGGAACTGCACACGGGCTCGCTCAAACCTCTTTAATGAAACCCTTATCAAGTAACTCTTCTACTTGCCGTTGTAACTCTGCATGTTCTGTAGGGTTCATTCTGTAGTAGGACAGGTTTGGCAAAATTGCTCCCAGGACCAAGTGAATAACATGTTGGATGTCTCACATGGGAGGCACCTCACCTGGCAGATCTTGTGGGAGGATTTTGAAAAACTCTTCTAGGATTGGTTTAATGTGCCCGAGGATCTGCACCTCGATCTTTCGATCAGCCTCTCGAGCCACGAGTGCATAACAAGTAGAGCCTCATGCAAGCTCTTTCAATTTGATCATGGCTAATCAAATTCATTACCATCTTACCTTTGTCCTTATCACCCTTCTTTTTAGGAGTTAGGACATCCACTTTGTCTTTACCTTTGTCAACCCCTTTTTCTCGGGTGGTTATTTCGGTTGATTTGACATAATTTTCACCCTTTTGCCATTATGAACGAATGAATATTAGTTGGTACGTCCATATATGGTCACATCTAAGTCGAACAACCATGGTCAACCCAAAATGATATGACCAACATCCATGGGGTGTATGTCACATCACACAATATATGTACGTGGCAAACTGGATGAGAATTTGACACCTCTCCTGAACATCTATGGATGTTGCGTCGATAAATGTGACCTTATAGGGGTTTGGATGCTTCACTGATCTCATCCCCAAGGTGATGATTAACTTTGACGCAACAGTGTTAAGGCAACTGCCACTATCCATTATCACCTTGCAGCACTTGTTTTCAATTTTTGTGCAAGTTTGAAATATGACAGTCCTCCAGTCATTTAGTAGCTCTGGCTGGGCTAAGGTGCACCCAACCATTCCTAATTGGGATCGACCTACACTAGGAGGTAGGCTCGTCACTTTCACAGTTCTAATGCACCCATTGAATTCATACTCTTCGACAGAAGCATCCGAGTCATCATATTGTTGGTACATAACCACTTCTCCATCATCCTCTTCATCTTCTATATCTTCAATGAAAACTTTCACAAAGAGAGTTTTGGTTTGACTGGGGCACTGGCTGGCAAGGTGTCCATACCCTTGACACCTGTAGCATTAGGTCCTTGGATTGACCTTTCCTGATTCACTAACTGTTCTCCTCTCGGAGGTAATTGGCTTTGCACTAGAAGGACCTGCTGGTTTGAAACTAGAGAAACTGGAGGCAAGTTTGCTTAGGGCAGGAAGAGGTCGGCAAAAATTGGCTTGCTAGTAGTGGCAGTTTTAGAGTTATCCCTAAAATCAGTTCAGTGAAAATAGGATCCTCTAGATTCATCTAAGTCGGTGACTAGCTGATATGCTTGTTCTAGAGTCGTGATGCCTTAAGCGATGAGCTCTCAGCGATAATCATCCCTAAGATCGGACCTGAACCTGAATAGGGTCTGTTCGAGAGACTTTAACTCGATTGCTCCACACCGATTCAAATATTCATCAAATTTAGTAATATAATCGGTGGCTGACTTGTTCCCCTGAGTCCATCGATTCCACTTGTCCAATAATTACTGACTAAATGATAGTGAAATGTACTTTAACATAAGCTTCTCTTTCATGCCTTCCTAAGTCTCCACTAAGTCTTCCCTTCTGTACTTCATCATCCTCTCAAGATTTTTCAATATTGTCCTACTTGTCTCGTTAGTTCCAATATGGCAAATCAAATCTTCTTAGACTCATACATGTCATGCCAACGGAAATAGCGGTTCATACCCAACTTCCAGTTTATATAAACCTGAGGGTCGAAGCATCCGTCGAAGGAAGGAGCATCGACTTTAACGCTTTTCATATATTGGGCATCAACGTCAGCTGTATTGTAGGGTTGAACTCGCCTCTCGTGGGTGACCTACTGTCGTTTCGAGAATTTTCCTCCTCTGTGGCTCTCTTCCGATTGGTTTCTAGCCTATCAAGTCGGGTTGCTAGATCCCTACAATTAGTATCAACCTGATCCCTAATTTCTTGTAGCTGCTAGTCCATCTTTTCTATCTTGTCAATAAGTGTGTTAAGTGTATCATGAATGCTAGGGTCCATTGGTGCCGAAGTTATCCCTACAGAAAAAGTTATATCACTTCTAGTAGGCATGCAAGATTCTAACTGATCCTTAAATGTAAACTATCCTAAAATGAGATGTCTGTTATGTAGGAGTCAGAGATTAGATCAATGAAAGATAATACCAACTCTAAACTATGTAGATTAACACGTAATTAAGAAAATATAATATAGAGACAGTGACAAGAACATGTGCTAACACAGTTAACTACAAGTTAAGTCAAGTGATCATAAATTCAAATTAATTTAGTTGTATAGTTAATATTAAGTCAGGTTTCTACTCCAAGTCAGAATCACACAACTCACTATTTAGTGGGCAACAGTCAATAAGTTTTATCTTGTGACAGATTGAAATAGCTAGCTATCTCAAATAAGTAGCAGGAATAATTGAACAGAAAATTCAAAGTTACCTGCGAGGCCACCATGGCTCAAACCTGAACGTAACTGCTGTAGGCGCGTAGTACTAGTCATCATGAATTCACTGCTTCAGAAAAAGCTCGATTTGGACTTGAAACAAACCCTGAACAACCTTCGAAAGGTTGAATTATTGTTGGACTAGATCAGAACAGAGTCTGGATCTTGTACCGGGCCGGGTGGACTTGAACCCAGTTGGAGTCAAACCCATACTGGGTCAGAACAGGGCTCGTGTTTTGGACCGGGCCTGGTGGGATTGAGTCGATCGAGCTTGGGCCGGGTTGTAGCCAAACCCGGAATGGGTTCGCCTATTTAAAGGCTAGGCGGGGTGTCCCGTACCTGTTTACTCTCACCCACCCGCTCTTCCCTACTCGATCTGCCCTCGCTTGGTGTCGGCGGCGCTACGGCGAGGCGAAGAGGACGTCGACGATATCTAAGGGGAAAGTTGATGGCAACGGCGAGGGAATTTGACATTGGCGACGAGATCGGACAGAGATGGAGTGATGGCAGTGAGTTGAATTTGTCAACGATGATGACTGGGAGGCGGAATGGTGATCTCAACAAGGGTTCTAGTCGTTGAAGTCTCGTCGACCTCTGGTGGCTTGGCCGAAGAAAGAGAAGGCAGTCGAAGTCAAGGTCGAAGGCGGCGACGGTTGTTGGGTGCGAAATCGACGGCGTAATTAGGCACTGGATCTGGTGAGGATGGCGAGATCTGGGCATGATCTTTGTAGCGTACTTGATGATGTGGTCAGAGATCGGCAGTGAAGACAAGAGGGTTCCGATGTAACCTAATGAAGCCAGGAGAATCTAGTTCGGTTAAAGCTGGAGGCGGCAACGATGGCGTCTGATCTGGTGGTCTTAGATGATGTCGGTGTTGCTGAGATGATAAGGGATTAGATGCAGCGGCAGGCTGTTGTCGATGGCGAAGAGGGCGGCGCTGGATCTGCGCGACACTGTATCCGAAGCAGTCGGTGCTCGATGATGATGATGGAGTTGATAGGTTCTTAGTGAAGGTGGCGTCGATGGCGAGTCGCGAAGTTGATGAAGAGGATGGCAAAGGCGTCGATTGACATCGAAGATGTTGGCAGGAAGGGGAGGAGATTTTGGGAGGGTAATGAATAGTGCGGTAGTGGCGGAGAAAAGGGCGGTAGAGGGTGATGAACAGCGTTGATTTGGATTTTTGGGAGATTTTTGGCGGAATTTTTAGTGTAATTTTTTTGAATGGATCTGGGATATAATCTAGGGTTGGAACAGAAGAAAATTTTGGAAAAGGGAATTTGAAACCAGGGGCTCTTATACCAAATGATGTAAAATCAGCCTGGATCGCGATCACCTTCAAAATCAAAACTAAAATTTGAAATTCAAAAATTAGAATTTTGAGTTTCCACCCCTTACGCGGGCTTCTCACCCAAAACTTGAGAGCAAATAAACTCAAGAATTTAACTGGATATTTTGAGGAAAGTTTTAATCATTCAATAATCCAATGAAATAGTCAAGGAGGCCTTATATAGGCTTTATAAGAAACGACTTCTAGGAAATAACCGATGTGGTACTAAACGCCCACAAAAAACACCACTACATTAACTAGGTAACATAAAATAAATCTAAAACTAAACTAAACTAAAATCAAAGAACTGCATTACGCCGCTTTCTGAAATAGACTCGATCGAATCGGCCCCTAAGTGGCGTGATGTCCTCATCAAACATATATCCTTATCCAATTTGTTGTCCATGACACCATAACTCAACTTGGAGGGCACATACACCCTCACTACAATCCAGAGGTGACAATATAAGTATCCTCACATCATTTGGAATCTACAACCCAACGTGAGGATACACTTCACCATAATATAAGCATAAAAGCAACATACATCCTCAATGCAACTCACACTCAACTCAAGCATAAGGACTCATACACCTTCATTGCAAATCATGTGCACATACATAACTTAATGTGAGGGTAAATATACCCTCACCATAAGTCAAACATGAGGATGGTACATTATTATCATTCATAGTAGCTACAACACAGTTCAAAATAGGGTTATTTACACCGATCAATCTTCTTGGTACTAAGTACCTATATACCTTAGAACATCTTTGATGCCCGAAGCATAACATTAAAACCCCTTAAACTATGTCGTTCATACTTTTACTCGTATATGTTTCTCGTTCACAATTGTAATATGCTTATAATATGAAATATAAATATATTGTGAGAAGTAGATCATTGTTAGCAGTTGTAAGAGGTAGATTGTGACAAGATACGTGATGGAGAAAAAAGAAGTGTAATATGAGAGTTACGATAAGGAGGTTACATTAAATTAACCAGCCAATCATGTTATGCCACATTGCATGTAACTACCCATAACCACTCTTAGCCAAGCCTATAAATACTTATCCTCACATCCATTAAGGGGGGAGGAGAAAAAAAACGAGGAGAAGAATACACAAGGAGATAACATGATAGAAGAAAGAAAAGGAGAAAGAGTGCATACAGAAGCTTCTCTCTTTCCTTTTGACAAGGTGAGGGCATTGAAGTTCTAACTATGGTGACCCAAAATCTCTCCCCTTTTTGTCTCAATAATGTGCATTCACGACATATTATATCAATGTTGTTAATAGAAGAAGTTGTTATTCACTATTTATGTTCATTTATCCTTTGCTTAGATAATGACTTCCTTTAATCGCGTAGTCATAGATGTAATTAACAAGGACAAGACTCTACTCCTTAAAAGGTGATTTTATGATTTCCTTTATTGAGAGATTATTCGATTGTTTTCTTGGAAGCATGCTAACTCATCGATGAAATAATACATGCACTTGTAGTCACGGCATGTTGAATTACTAATGGCTGATATTTGCTCTATTCTAGTGAGATTGACTATTACTGATTGAGATTGGCTAAGATGTCCTACTCATAAAGAGTAGCATGGATCACCTTTTCTAAAATATATGTACTCATAATCAAAATTCAAGTAAGCAATTAACATTACTTTCATATAATGTACAATGAGTTATCGTGAGGCACATGCGCCGCATCATGAACTTCTCATTTTAAACTATATATGCTTTATTACATATATTCCTTTTTACATCATCCTCTATTTTAAGATTAATTATTATATAAGACATTAATAGTATGAATATTTTATTATACAATAAAACTAGATCAAAATTCACCAATTGTTCTAAGCATCATGTCAAAAAGTTATCTATCTTAACATTATTTTAATATTTTTTAAAAAAAATAAGAGACTGATATGGTCGAGATAAAATGGCCAATATTTCTGATTTTGATACCATAAATCTCCGGCGGATACCCGTTCCAAGATTAGAACAATGATTTTAGTATCAATATTGATCAGAATTATCGGCTGGATATCGGCTGTGTTATAGGATTGATATCGTATCGAGGTCCTCTCCACACAAAAAAAAAGATATTGTATAGGGTAAACCCGATACGATATTATAGGATTGATATCATATCGGGCACCTCAAAATCTGATATAACTTTGCCAATACACATCGGAATCAACCGATATTATAGGATTGATATTGTATTGGGTACCTCAAAATTCAATACAATATTGCCGATATATATCAGAATTGGCTGATATTTGAAACCATGCTAAAATCTATGATACTACAATTATATATATATATATATATATATATATATATATATATATATATAATTAAACATACAATAATAATAGCTTTTAGTTAATTGTCATGCCTACAATTCATCACCATGGAACCTACAATGGACACCATCTACCCTAATTAACTTAGGCATTTCTCAGGTTTTTCAACCATTGCATTTCAAAAATGCAATAATGAAAACAATAAGTATTGCCAGCCTATGTTGCACAGACAAGGCAACGTTGAAATGGACACGACACGTAGATACGTGGCAAATTCTTAAAAGTACACACGATTGTGTGTCCGACACGCATGCCGGACACGTTCCAGACACGACGCGGCTCCATGATAGAAGTGTTCGTGCAACATAGTTGCCAGCAATTCCTTCTTGCAGCAGCTGCATATAGACTCGAATCTTCAGAGGGCCAAACTTACAAATGCATAAAAAGTAGCAAGGATGGAAATGAGTATCTTCACTAGATCCAACTATCAACAAAGTTTTCAAAGCATTTGTTGCTAGTTATAATTCTTATCAAAAGAACAAGATCTTCCCACTTTTGAGTTAGAAAATTGTTACATGCAATCCCCTTGCCATAGAACCAACACCAAAACTACGCAATCCTATAAAACTCTTGAAACAAACATCGCAAAACCATAGTAACTGAAAAATGGGAGCCAAATGGGAAGATATGACAGTGAATGAAGGTATACCAATGGGGAATGAGAGATGAAAGAAAGATTGGAAACCGCAGAGCAAACAGCATCAAGCTCATCCCGTGAACTGCAACAGAGAACAATTGGGAGCGACGAGCGGCGACCAGCAACTCCCAGAAGATCCAACAGTGTCTCCTGCCATCATAAATTGTTAAAGCAAGAACAACTCAATAAATTGCAGGATGCAAATAAAAGGGACATTCAGTGACCAATTAAAGAAACTGTATCAAATTGGGATGAACCAACAATTGGAGGAATACCCATTTAGCAAATGGGATTTTAAACGAACCCACATCTAGAATTTCTTATAAAAGGTAACAGATTGAGATTGAGAGAGAGAGAGAGAGAGAGAGAGAGAGAGAGAGAGAGAGACCATCTTGAATTGGAGACGGTCAACAGCAACGTAGAAATGGCGGCCAGGGCTGAAGAAAAAAATTTGCTAGGTTAAGTTTGATTCAGAAACTAAAATTTATCAAAACAAAATCGAAAGAGTAAAAGGGCTGTCGTTTTGGGACCTGAAATGAGAAGAGGAAGATGGAGGAGGAGAAGAGACCGCTTCGTGAAAATCGATCGCCATTTCGATCCTCCGCTGCTGCCGGCGAAAGAACTCTTCCAATCAAATTCTACTGCAGTTTTAAGCAACAATAGCCGGACAGTTTCTGAAGAGCACCTCCAAAAGTACAAAGGTAAAGTTGCAAAAGATTTATAACCTTAATTTGCATACAACTTTTTTTTTTTTTTTTTTTTTTTGCCATTCGATTCCTCGTGCGATTTATTGGTGTCGCTCATAAAAATACTCGATACATTTCTAGGGCAAAGCTCAACAAGTTTTATTGGGTGTCCAGCGAACGCGGCTGTGTGATGGCCTGGGGTTCCTTTAAGAGCCTCTCTCATTTACAGATCATTATTTCAAATCATATCATGTTCAGGTCCTGAGCTTGCTTCGCAGTAATTATCAGTTGAATCTCAGTGTGCAATGATTTATAGTCAAAATAAAAAAAAATTATGGGGAAATCAGAGAACCAGAGCTTTCTACATTTCTCTCTCCTCTCCTATTTCTCGAGCCAGTCTCTTAGTTGGTTGCCTTCTCTGTACGTGTGATGCCATCCATCCCCTTGCTGACTCAAGTAGCACTCTCACATCCTGCAAATGGGCTGAGAACAAAATGGAATTCGGTTGGGTGTCCTCTAGTAAGGGGCTATTTGGTTGCAAGGAAGTAGACGGAAGTAAGGAAATAGGAAAGTATAATTGCTCAGTTTCCTATCTATTCAAACATCAGAAAAGGAAAATAAGAAAACTCCTTTTCCTTTTCTCTTTTCTCTTTTATCCAATCATTTCCTCACTTCCAAAGTGCTACAGTTAATTTTTGGTCATGTAAATCTCATTTGTAATAAGTTGTAGCACAAAACAGTTAATTTTTGATCATATAAATCTCACTTGCAATCTAATTACAGTCCATTTTTAATTTTCTTAATTAATTTTTATTTAATATTATTTTACGGTCAACTTTGTGGTCAACTTTTTCACCTCCACTTTCACATTACCATTCAAACACTGGAAAAAAGACAAAACTTTTCCTAACCACACTTTCCAACAACATCCAAACACCGGAAAACTTACTAACCAATTCCCAAGTTCCAAAGGAAATTATTACCACTTCCTCAATTCCTCACTTCCACCCTTAACCAAACAGGCCCTAATACTAAATTGATGACCTCAGTAGAGTGTCCCTCCAACCAAAGCTCCCTGCGGCCGTCGCCCCTTCCCAGAGCCCTAGATCTCACCGCGGCCTTATGTTCGGAAAGTTCTCCGCCGCGGCCTTCACCCCTTCCCAGAGCCCTGGATCTCAACATCGAGTATATTATCCGAGTACACAATGGAGAATCCCGTGCACATATTTTGCCCCCCAGCATTTCTCAACAAAAAGTCATTGTTGACCCAGAGGCCCATCACTATAGTTTTGATGATGATCAACTTATGTAATTATAGTACTAATGATCTTGTGATATTAAAGTTATTGTTTAATCAAGATAATGTTTTAGTGTTAAGCGTCAACAATAGACTCAAAGTCAAGTTTTGAAGCTAACTAGTGTTGATTCAAGAGCTCAAGCACAAAAATCACATCTATCACTCAAAAAGAAGTCAAGCTCAACAAGAATCATGTTTTGATCGAGTCAACATGAACAGAAAGATCAAACCAAGAAGGAGACTCATGTTTGCAAGGTGTTTAGATTTGTGTAAAGTTTAGATAAGAATTGATTACTCAAGCTTACATACACGCACACCGAAGTTTGATATTAGTTTTCAAAATCAAAAGTTAGTTTTGGGTTATGGTTTATACAAAATGGCTTTGAATTTTTTTTCAACTTGTTTTATGTTTAGATTTATAAAATCAAGTTTCTATGTTTCCAAAATGAATTTGAAAATACAAAAAGAAGTTTAAATGTTTGCAATATGTGATATCACACGTATTTGTACAAAATAGAATTTATAAGAACTTATTTTGTAAAATTTATGAGAATTTATTGAAATTTTAAAAGGGTTTCTAAGAAAATGAGATTTTGGACTAAGGCTGGTCGACCTCTTGCAAAGCAGAATGTCATGTCAGTCGACCGTGCGGTCCATCGGTTGTGCACAACGTACACAGAGCATTTTGGCTCTGGGCCGGTCGATTGCCCTGTTGATTGACAATTGCTGCCCGTTTTGGTAGAGCCAGGTCGGTCAATCGGATGCTCTGAGCCCAGTCGATCACCAGCTCTGAGCTTAGAACTGACCTCAGAGTGGTGCTCTGGCCGGACAACTACCTGGTTGACCAACTGTAATGGCCAAAAGATTATAGCCGTTGACGATCGATCACCCGGTTGACTGGGACTCTGCAAGTACTGACAAAAAGCCTTCACACGGCTAGCTTTCTGTTTGTAACACCCCGTTTTCGGAATACATAGTTAGATACGTATTATGATTTTTGATCGTATTTTGAATTTATTTCTTCCCGTATTTATTTTCTTGTGATATTTATGTTAACGTTTTGTATTGGATCCGGATTCCTGAATTCAGAGTCAGCCCGAGTCTGAATCGGGGATCCGATATCAGTGTTCTACTCGATTTGGTCTTTCGATAGTCAGATTTGACCAATTTCAGTTTCAAACATCATTTTCTAATATTTTAGATTTTTCATAATTTTCTAAAAATTTCCGAATTATATTGCAAGATCTTCAAAACAGGTGTCGACCGGTATCGTTGGTCGATTCTAAGATTTTTAATTTAAAAAAGAGTTAAATTTCTAAAAACCTCTTCCACATTATTCTTAAAATCATATAATCTATTTAATATATTTTTGGATATTTTTCTAAATTTATCAAAACTCGACCGGATTGGTGTCGGCTTGTATCACCGGTATATTTCAGGATTTTTAATTTGAAAACCAAATTGAATTCCTGAAAATCGATTTCATATTGTTCCTCAGGGGAATGTTTCTACCTCTGGGTATTTTGAGAATTTTTCTGAATTTCTCGAATCCATTGCATTATATTAATTTAATATTTTATTGGGATTTCCCGCTCTAGGGCTTGCCACGTGGCGTTTTCTCATCCACTGACAAATATCTTCCCTATTTAATATCTCTTTCTCTCTTCCCTCATTTTCTCCCTCTCTCTCTCCCTCTCTCCTCCTCTCTTTCTCTCTTCTCTCTCACTCCCTCTCCCCTCTCTTGGCGACCGCCGCCGCCCAAGCCAGCTGACCTCCGACGACACCTCGGCGACGGCGACCGACTACGGGCTCCGATCCCCCCTCTCTTCTCTTTCTCCCCCTCTTCTTTTCTTTTCTCCTTTTATCGTCTCTTCCCCACTCCTCAAAACCCGGCAACCACCACCCGATCCGCCGCCACCGAGGCCAAATCCGGCCACCATCGACCTCTGGCGACCCTCCCCAACGTTGCCGACCTCCTCTCTCTCCCTCCTCTTCTCTTTCTTTTTCTTCTTCTTTTTCTTCTTCTTCTCTTCTCTCTCTTTTCTTTCCTTCTACTTCTCCCTCTGGATGTGGCCGCGACAGCAGAACCATCGGCGACCACCTGGCCAGCCGACGGAGCGGCTAGCCCCCTCTCTCCTTTTCCTTTCTTCTTCTCTTTCCTCTTTTTTCTTCTTCTTCCTCCTTTCCTTTCCCTCCTCTCTTTTCTCTCTAACTCCTTTTCTCTCTTCCCTTACCCTCTCTCTGTTTTGTGACCGCCGGAAGCCGGCGCCGCCGATGGCCACCACTGGTCGACCAAGGCCGACCAGTCGTTCTTCTCTCTCCCCTCTCTCTTCTGTCTCCTGCATTTCTCTTTCTCTTCTTTCTCTCTCAAAATCTCTCCCTACAAAAATCTCTCTCTCCCCTAAGTGATGGTGGGTGGAGCTGTGCCCATGCGCGTGTACGTGTAATTGGAGTTTTGGGATTTCGTGGCGTTTTTCGAAGATTTTGGGATTTGCACGTGTAATTGAATCCTACGAACACTCCTTTCTTCACTCTTGGGTCTAACTTGTCTTCTTTAACATGGTAGTAGGCCGGACAACCAAATACCTTAGCGAATTATAGTCCTGAGTAGCTTTCCCTGACCAAACCTCTAGAGGAGTTTTACCTCGTATCGCAGACGAAGACAACCTATTGACGAGATAGCAAGCATATGTCAAAGCCACAGCCCAAAATTTCTTTGGTAATTCGGCTTTAGATAACATACAACAAACCTTCTCTAGCAAAGTCCTGTTCATTCTTTCTGCTATCCCATTTGTTGCGGTGTTTCCCTTACTATGAAGTGTCTGTCTATGCCCTCATCACGACATAACTTTAGGAAAGGATCATACTTACATTCACCTCTGTTATATGACCGGAGGATCTTGATCTTCCTTCCTGTGCTTTTCTCCAAATCTTCTTCCGCTCCACAAATAATTCTAGAACTTCTCCTTTGTGCTTCATGGTATATACCCAACATCGCCTAGAATAGTCATCAATGAAAGTCACAAAGTAGTGGTTACCTCCAATAGATGCAGTTTTGGTAGGTCCCCAAATGTCGGTGTGAACATAATCCAGAATCCCCTCGGTGCAGTGAGTCGTTTGTGCCGAATTTCACCTTGATCTTCTTTCCGATAACACAATGTTCACAGAAATCCAGTTTGCACCTTTCAATAGTCCTTACTTTGCAAGAGCTTGCAAAGATTTTTCACTGTGTGTCCGAGCCTCATATGTCATACCCTGTTGAGTCATTATCTGTATTAGTAGAGGTCTCCACCTGTCTTGTAACAGTACTACCTTCAAGTAGTAGAGATTATTCCGGGGACGCCTTCAGAATCACCATTGAGCCTTTGGTCATCTTGAGAATTCTATTCTTTATTGGTACCTCAAGATCCAATGTTGCTAAAGCACCAACAGAGATAAGATTTCTCCTAAGTTGAGGTACATACCTCAAATACCCCCACACCTATCTTTTGCTAGTCCTCGAGCAAAACTAATAAAAAGAAAAAGAAAAAACTAAACTACCCTAACTCACTTTCGTAGGAATCACGGTTGCACTTAGCATGTGCAACAAGCCGTTAAACCCCTAGGTTACCCTAGAGGACGAGTTTTGTCTCGTGAGGGTTTTCAGTGGATTACACCCACAAAATCTAAGAAAGTTAGAGATTAAGAAATAAATAAAGGTAAAATAAGGATAACCGAAAATCAAGAAAAGAAAAACAAATCAAAAAAATTTTCTTTTTTTTTTTAATTTTTTTTAATTTTTTTTTTGTGATAACTAGTTAGTAAGATCATCAGTTCCCATGAGTTTCATTTTCAAGTAAAATCTCAATTCCAGAAATCATATGGCTTTAAAATAAAGTCTCAAATCCAAAACTTTACACCACTTGTCCTAAGTTTCAGAACCTATGTACCCCGTGATCGTGATGTAGTTCTTAAGCTTGGGAATATTTAATTACAACTTCCATATTTTTTTCTTTTCTTTTTTTTTTTTTTACTATCTTTCGCGTAGATACCGAGGCTTCCTGAGGCCAAGATACCTAGCTAATTGATAATCAAAATTATTATATTTTTATAGTGTCTTCTCCTATTAGGCTTTCTCAGTTACCCATATAGCGAGCTTTGGGCCAATGCTCCCAAACCAGATGGTCTTAGGGCAATAAGTGTAGAAACACTCCTACGGACTTAATTACTCAAGCAACTGAGGCCACAAGACAAGACTTATTAATATCTATTTTATTATATAATAGTTTTTTTTTTTTTTTTAGTTGCAATCAATATCCCAAGCCTATGAACTAATAGTGTAAGTGCTATTGGGTAGATAATCACTTAGACTAAGTTTACATGGTATATCCGTTTTAGATTCTACTCTTTATTTTAAGACTTTATAACTCTTTCATCTTGATCTTACCCTTAAAATCCACTCATGGATACTAAATCACTCACATACTAGCTACTCATTGTAGAAATTTTTCAAATTTTGCACAAATTTTTTTTTTTTTTTAAGACTCTCAATAAAGAAAGAAAAGAGAAATAAAGTGAACACCCTAAAACTAAAACAAAACCAAAAAGACTCCTAAACAAAAGAAATATAAATCTCCCCCCCACACCTAAACTGTGCCATGTCCTCATGCATACTTGAATACAGAGTTAGAATGAATATGGCATGTAATTTACACATCCAAAACGTGCACACAATCATGATGACCATACATTCCAAGCATACAAAAGATAGACAAATATAAACAGTATGCTAGAATTAAAAATACTCACAGTGCACTAGGAAATCAAGTTGTCGAATCCATGAAAATTCTCCATGTGTGTGGTGCATGCCTCCTTGCTCATCCTGTATCACTTGTAATAAACTCGGCACAAAGGTTAGAGAAAGAGAAATAAAAGACTCACAAAAACTGACTCAACTAATTAAAAGAGAAATAAAAAGACTCACAGACCTAAAGAAAAATAAAATTAGTATACTAATGTAAAAAAAAATCACATCTTCCCTCATACCAGCCTTAAGCTATGACGGTTCTTCCCCCTTGATCGCTTCCCACTTTCGAGGTGGGTTCTCTTCAATGAGTTGACATGACTATTAGAGCCCTTTATCATTTCAGTACAACCTCCGTCAAACTTGATTTCATACTCCTCTTCCTTAACTTCTTTTTCTTCCGTTTCTTCTTTTCAGCCAGTCATACAGAGGTCTCACTCTCTTAACATAAGCACTCGGCCCGGTATTATTTTCATTTCCCTCATGTTTAACCAACTCAGCAACATCATTGTTAGAATCATCCTCGCATGCTCTACTATTATCTTTGGTGTCATTATCCCATCTCATTTTCTCATTGTGGCTTGAGCAAGAGTTTTTGTTCTCACAGAACACACTTTCATTGTCGAATATCCACTCAGCTTGCTTGAAGTGGCTCATAGGATTTTCATTAATATGAATTCTAGACATGTCATGAATCATATTTATCTCAACTTTGCTAACCACAGGCTCTAGCTCAGGTGTCTCCTCCACAGGTGGATGAGACTGGGGTGCACACTCCTTAATGAAAGGTTCAAGATATGAGTTGAGACACTTAGAGTTTATCACTAGCTCCAATTCTTCAAATATCCTTATCTCTTCATTACAAATATCTTCAAAACTCTGATTAGAGTCCGCTAAATCAGATTCACCATGATCGTTGTTGAGTTGCATTTCTTGTTGAGCTTCCTCATACATCTTGAATTCATCATCAAAGATTTTTTCAAAATTTCGAAATATTTTCTCAGAATCTGGCCTCCTGTAGTTATCATCACTATGATTATTTTGCATGTCATGAATCACATTATCCTGATGAGCATCAACGAGGGTTCAAATTCTAACTCAAATGGTTCTTCCTCAGGTAAACAAGGTCGGGGTATAGACACTGCACAACTTGGCTCAAGATACGATTCTCGCCATTGTAATGAAACCTGACTGACATGTTGGTTTATCTCATCAAACCAGCTTTCTACTTCATCAAAATCTGACTCTTGATCGATATACTTGATGTCAGATCCTTCATCTTCGAAATGTGCACTTGGTACCCCTTGGATCCAGTTGACATCAAAAGGCTGGTCAGGGTGAACACTTGGTTGGTTCTCTAGGTTGAAAATATTAAGATCAATTGTCATATTACCAAAAGTGAGTTTCATCAACCCACTACGACAATTGATCAAAGCATTTGAAGTAGCTAGGAAGGGTCAGCCAAGAATCATAGGAATTTGCCCTCTCGGGTTTTCCACCGGTGCAGTTTCAAGGACGACAAAATCAACTGGAAAGATAAATTCACCGACCTTAATTAGCACATCCGCAATCTCTCCTAGTGGAACTTTAACTGACCTGTCAGCTAGTTGTAGAGTGACCTTTGTGGGCTTCAACTCACCCACTCCTAATTGCTTGTAAACCGAGTAAGGAAGCAAATTTACACTCGCCCCTAAGTCTAACAGCGCCTTGTCAATAACAGTTGTTCCAATTGTACAGGAAATAGTTGGACATCCAGGGTCCTTATATTTCACTGGAATGCTATTCTGGATTATTCCACTGATATTTGCTGCTAGAAAGACCTTCTTCGGCGTTTGATGTGCTTTCTTCTTAGTGCACAAGTCCTTCAAAAATTTAGCATAGGATGGGACTTGTTCAATAGCGTCAAGAAGAGGAACATTCACTTTCACTTGCTTGAAGATTTCTAGAATCTTCTCCATCTGCGCCGTGTGTTCTTCGGTTTTAATCGGTTAGGAAATGGAGCTGGTGGCTCATACGGAGGCTCAGTGATTTGCTCAGTTCTTTATCTTCAGACTGATCTGAGCCAGAAGATGATGGATTAGCCATGGGAGAAGAGGAATTGGTTTGGTCAGGCATCACTACCTGATTGTCTACTTTCTTTCCAGATCGCAAAGTATGAATTGCATTGATTTGAGCATGACTGGACGAATTTGCTCTGGTATCTCTGGGATTAATCTCAGGTTGGCTGGGAAAGGTCCCTCTTTCCCTTTCACTCATTTGAGAAGACATCTTACTCATTTGCAACGTGAGTTGTTGTATGGCTTGTTGATTAGACTGCAACATCTGTTGATTGGACTGCAACATCTGATTCGTCGATTGCATAAATGAGTTGAAGTTCTTCTCCATAGTGTTCAACTTTTGATCACTCCCAAATCCTGGTGGCGGCATTGATGGATTTGCATATGTTGGAGTGGATTGTGGTGCCACAAAAGCCGGTTGTTGTGATATTGAAATGTGTTTGGCCTCGTGGACTGTGAACCACTTGGTTGGGAGGTGCTTGTTGCCTCTCCTTGATATCCTCCTCCTTGATTCCATGAAAGGTTAGGGTGATTCTTCCACCCTGGATTGTATGTTGGTGCAAATGGATCATTCCTTTGTCGCTGATAAGTGGCGTTTAACTGTTGTCCCTGACTATTCATTAGTGGGTTTGGAAGGAATGGGCAATCTTCCATGACATGAGTTGGAGTTGACAGTTAAAGCAACTTGATACAGAGGTCTGATTCACTTGATCGAACTGTGAGGAGGAGTCCCTTGCTTTCCAACACTTCAATCCTTCTCATCAGTGCGGCCATCTTTGCTTCAGCTGCAATGGAATTTTCGATCGAATGTATGCCACTCCTCGATGTGGTGGTTGAGTTTGTAGTTGGTGGCTTCTCATTAAACCCTTCCCATTGCATATTTTTCTCTGCCATCTTCGAGGAATATCCATGCATCATCATCTGTCATTCTCATGAAGTCACCGTGGCTCATGGATTCAAGAAGAGTTTTCGAGTTGTAATCAACTCCCTCGTAGATAATCTGACAGAGACGCCACTTTTCTATGGCATGATGGGGACATTGAGCTAAAAGGTCCTTAAACCTTTCTAAATATCTCCAAAATGGTTCTTTGTCCCGTTGTCTGAATTGATTTATCTCAGATCGAATCCTTGCAGTCTTGTGCATGGAAGAATTTTTTCAGAAAGACTGCAACAAACTCTGCCCATGTAGTAATTGAGTTGTTGTGAGGCTGTACAGCCACTTCTTTGCATTGTCCCTGAGTGAGAAAGGGATGAACCTTAATTTGACTCCATCTTCACTCAGCTGCCTAATTCTCATCATTGCACACACCTCCTCAAACTCATTGATGAACATATATGCATCTTCAGATTCCAGTCCGGAGAATTTGGGGAGCATAGTGATGTATTGTGGCTTCAACTCGTAGTTGTTCTCAGTGGCTTCTGGTAATTTGATGCATGACGGGTGTGATGATCGAGGAGGGTAACATCGGTCCATGAGGACCATTGGTGGAACAGGGTCAGTCATCTTGATCTCTTTCTTATCTATGCTGACAAGACGTCCTTTTGAGTCGCGTTCCCAAGCAGATATATATCAGCGTAGGAATGAGTTGGAATATGTGATGCTTGGGTAGCACTGAATTTTTTTTTTTAATTTTTTTTCTGTAGATGTGCCAAGACTAAAGAGGACACCAATCCCCGGCAACGGCGCCAAAAACTTGATGGGGAGATTCTGTCTCCTCGTTTAAAATACCGCAAGTGCACGGTCGTTCGATGTAGCACTTGAGGGTCGGTCCACAGGGACAGGTGGTTCTTTTGGTTATGACACTTCTACACGAATGGATCAAAAGATTTTGTGATAGTTTGTTCTAAACTAAATTGTCAATCTAAGAAAAGTTAAGCGCCCAGGGTCGAATCTCCTAAACTAGCATCAAGTGGTCAATCTCGGTCTCCATACTAGTATGTTGTTACTTACAAAAATCTCTATTCCTAATAGGTAAAGTAAGTCTGAACACTAGATCTAAGCACATGGTATTATCTTCATCACATGGTCCATCAAAGGTAAATAAATGACTAATAAATTTAAAGCAGTAAAATCCTAAGCATGGACCATTGACTACTAATACATACCTTGTCAAATACCAGTGACTCTAGAAATAATCTCCTAAAAGTTCTAGGTCAATTGGTGAGTGCAACAATCATAGTTATGAAACTACAGGTTTACCACAAAATAATCTAGCCTAGGTTCATCTTCCCTGGGCACTAGAAAATTAGTTACTCATGACTAAAATTAACAATAAACTAAACTAATTAAATCAGTTTACAATTATCTAATTTTAATTAAATAATTAATTAAACTAATTAAACAAATAAAAAAATAGTAAATAAAAAAAATTAAAAACCTTACCTGCAGTGGCCTGCTGCGTCTTCACTTGCAGGCGCCAATGGAGTAGGGCCCAACAGGGCGGGGCCCGGCTTTTCAATGGGGAGCGCCAACAGGAGGGCGCCCACCTCTGTTGCTTTCAAATGGGAGGGCGCCCTGGCGCCCTCTCTCTCTCTCTCTCTCTCTTTTTTGCAGGCGCCTGTTTCTCTCTCTTTTTTTTTCTTTTCTTTTCTTTTGATGAAGAAAATTGAAGAGGGGCTTTTGATGCAGGGAAATTGAAGGGGGTTTGATGAATTAATCAAAACAAGAACAAGAATAATACTAACAACGTAGAGAAATTCTATGCAGAGAAGAAGAACAAAAAGACTCCAAATTTTTGATCTGAAAATATACGTCCCGCTGAGAGGAAAAATTGGCCAAGAAAAAAAATAATAAAAATCTCAAAACCCTAGCTGCCGGCCTCTCCAACTGCAGCCCTCCTATTCCTTATATAATAAGGAATATTACAAAACAGCCCCTTAACAATTACATATTACAAATTAATTCAGTTTGACTCAGGCTGATTTTTTAAATGATGAATACAGGCCATCAAATGGAGGAATCAGAGAAAGCTATCAACACGGAAGTTGTAGATCTTCGAATTATCTTTCCATAGCATCTTGAATGATTTCGTTCGGAGTCCTGTAGCGAAAGTTATCGCCGAAATACCGCAACATATCTGAAAAGCAACCCTCAATCTTTGACAAATTGCGTGAGTTTATTGCTGAATGTAACCAGATTCCTCTTTCTCTGTCTTTTACCTGTTACCTGCACAAATTCAACCAACTATACCTGAGTAGCATTATTTATATACAAATAATAGATAATTAGGAGTATAAAAATGGTATAAAATCATGCTGATCACATACCTCACTTCCTTCAATTCTCGTATCATCCCATCGAACATCTTGATCTGGACTGTTCCTATACTTTCCATGTTACATGGGCGATCATTACCCATGATAACTAAACATCCGTCTAGCTTCTCGAAGCTAGAAAACCAATTCCTATTCGGGCACACATGGTAGGTAGCTCCAACGTCTAATATCCACTCAGCATCTCCTGAGTATCCAATGATAGGAGTAATAATCGAGAAAGAGAATACCGATGAGTTCGAGTCTGATCCACCTGTACTGGCGTGAGTACTGACCACCCGTGCAAGGTTTGCCTCAGTCTTTGACTCCTTATCTTTGGCCTTTTAACAATCAACTTTTCAGTACCCTAGTTCTTTGCAGAAGGCGCACTGTTCTTCTTCAGATCTCTAAAAGCTGGCCTGGACTTCGATCTCTCAAGATCACATTTGCCCTTCCTATATGAACCTCTTCCTTTTACCGCCAACGCCACTGCTGATGTACTCCCACCAGAAGACAATCTATCTTGCCTTCTTACTTTATGTTTACAAGAGCAGCCGACACTTCATTATAGTTAAGTGTTTGCCTACCATTGATCAAGGTAAGAGTAAAGGTCTCATACTCTTCGTCCAAAAGAGAATTCAAAAGAATCACTATCTTATCCTCTTCATTAATCTTGACATCCACATTAACTAGATCTTTAAGAAACTTGGTGTAGTTGTTTATGTGTTCATCAATGGAGAGTCCTCTCCTCATCTGGAAGCGATAAAGCCTCCTCTTCAATTGTATCGCGACTCGATGCTCTTCATTAGATACTTATTCTCCAGGATCTCCCACAACTGCCTAGCAGATGTTTCATGTAACACATGGTACTTGATATCTTGTATCAAATAAGACCTGATCAAATCATATGTTGTTTGATTCATCCTATTCCAATCTTCTTCAGAAGTAGAATCTCACTTTTTCTCCAATCGTAAAGTATCTTCGAGGTTTGATGCTGTCAGTGCATCCATCACCTCACACCTCCACATGCCGAAGTTGTTCTTGCCATCAAATTTCACCTACATCAATCTTCAAAGGATGTGAGTTCATGGATTTAAATGTACTTATCTCCGGCCATCTTCTCAATGGTTCTCTCAAAGCAATGCGAAAGCAAACGGGGTTAGATTAAACAAACTAGATAAAGATAGGATCTTTATCTTAAGGTGAAACCCTAGAAGTGTTTCCGAAAATGATCTACTCCACCGAATCTAATTCTTTGAGCAATGCAAACGCTATTTTGAGATCGACACATGATCCCACAAACAGTCCCAACGCTGCTCCGAGATCGACTTACGATCTCTGCCAAACAGCAACAATGCTCTTGGAATCAACACACGATCCCATGACGAACCTGGGATGCTCTGATATCACTTATTGCACACGAGGCAACAACCAGCGAGGAACCCAATAGATGCAGCAGAGAAGTACCCAAGAATAATAAGAACAAAAAACAAGAGAGAAAGCAAATACAATATTTAACGAGATTCGGCAATTTGCCTACGTCCTCGGAGTAAGGGAGAGAGATTTTATTGATTCAACAATCAATACAAATTTACTTTGCATACAATTCAAGAGGGCTCTGCCCCTTTATTTATAGCCAAAGAGACCCAGGAATTTAGGAAACCCCAATTGGATTTGTCTCCAATTCAGAATGTCCGAATCCTGAAAGGAGAGACAGATCTGCGCCCAGATACGCCTATCGGTCGACTAGGCGGTCGACCTACCCAAGCACCCGGTCGACCGGTTGGTCGACCGTGTTCAACCAAGAGTTCTTCATGTCAGTCGGTCGACCGTTATCCTGCTACGGTCGACCGGGCAGTCGACCGAGCAACCTTGTGCACGTTTTTGTGCACATCGGTCAACCGGCCCTGCTTTGTGCACACCGGTCGACCGAACGGTCGACCGGCCCTACTGCTGGTCTGATATATAAACTTCGTTCTCGCACCTTTCTCTCTCCTTTTGGCTTCCGATCTCTGCATTATATTTCCTGATGAGTTTAAAAAAGACTCCATCATACATTTTTAATTTTATCTTCTCTCTCCCTATAGGAAGCCAGGGGGTCATCTGCTAATAAAAAAGTTGAGGGGCTATTAGTGCTCCTGTCTCTGTAGTACATGGGTGTATATGCAATTAATCCTTTAAAATATACTTATAAGTTATCCTTATATATATATAACTCATGATTTGAGTATGATTTTTGTTTCTAAAGTTATGAGTCATAATTTGATCTGTTAATGAGCATGATTTAGAATTTAGATATATTCATGACAATAATTATATGAAATGTCATGATTTCTGAGAAATTTCACATAAAACGGATTAGGTGAATTGATGGTTTCATGATCTAGATTAATTATTTATTAAAAATATATAGAAATAAATAAAGATTATTGTTACTTTTACAAAAAGTATTTTCAAATTTTTAACACATAAGAATATTTTCTATAAAAATATATTTTACAGATTTCTTTTTGTGTTTCTAACAACATTATTTGATTTCTCGCAATGTGAACTTCGTGCACTTTTATTTACCAATTAATGCTGCAAATAAGGTTCCGAGACAAAATACTAAGCAGGCTACCATACACAAACACATGAAGAATTGGTACCAAGTACTGCAGTTAACTATAAAACTACATAAAAGATGCACACGATGAGATAGACTCGTGTCATTCCGGAAGGATTCGAGACCGAATCCTTCTCACTTAAATACAAACCTACAACATTTGAATACAAGATTCATTCCGTTGAAGTTGATATATAGTATTTCAAGTATTTATAAATAAAAAATTAAGTATTTTAAATACTTTTTGCTCATACATCAACTAGAGGAAAAACAAATGACCTAAACAGTGAATTGGCTAGTTTAACGGTGCAGAACATTTGAAACCTAATAAAAATTAATTTGTAGGGTTTTTAAATGTTTAGATCATGATCAAATGGCCGGACCGAGAATTTGTATGTCTAAAGTCATAGATCTAACCAACTCACTATTTTCGGCCGTCCATTTTACGCCGCTTGATGTTGATGGATGGACAAAAAGTATCCAAAACACTTGATTTTTGTTTTTTAGTTACTTTAAATAACATAAATTAACTTCAACGAAGTAGATCTTGTATTTAAATGTGAATGTTAGTATTTGAGTGAGAAGTCACACAAATCTATCTCGTACACAATTACATTCAAGTATCAAACAACTTTGCTCCCTCAAGCCAATACACAGACAAAATGTTGAGAAAAGAACAGAGCCAATTACTTCAGAGTACAAATGTAACAATTTGAAAAGCAAATATCATTTATTCAACTATCAAAATGACAGTATACATACTCAACAACAAACCTGTCACTATTCTGACCTTGTAATTGGGAAGAATTCAAATGCTCAAAGATCCCTACAGCAATAGACTACACATCCACATATTACATTACTTACTGAAACAAATTGATTTATTACACATATACAACAAGACATGTACTCCTTTTTCTTTCATAATGTTTCAGCCTTTTTTCTTGCCAAGAACATCACGATCCGAGGAAAGAACGATTTCTTCTTCTTCTTCCTCCCCTTCAACTCAGAAACATCATGTTCTGCCTTGTTCTCCATTGTGTACACCTTTGCATTTGGTGTCGAATGAAGGGTGTCAGCATTGACAAAACTCTTCGTTTCGCCTTCAAAACTCCTAGTTGGGCTCTTTGGGGGAACAGCACTTTGAGCAGCATTGTTAGCTCTCCTCCTCTGCTCATGCTCAGCCCTCCACTTCCTCAGGTCCTGTTCCACACCCAATTTCCCTTCCTTGGCCTTCTCGGCCTTCTCCAGAGCAACTCGCAGAGCCTCCTTCTTCTCATTCATCTTGTCATAAGCCTCCTCCAGCATCTCTAAAGTTTTCGCCTCTGACTCCTTTGCAACGTCAATCTGAGCAACGGCAGCGGTCACCCTCTCATTTGATAGCTCCTCCACCTCATGGGCTCTCTTGCTAAGAGTGTAGTACTCCTCCAGTGGGAGTGTCACTCCAGCGCTCAGCTCCTCACCCTCGCTCTCCTGCAAGGCTTTTATCGCTAAAAGAGCCAGCCGCTCTGATGCTTTGGCCGCCTCGTTCTCTTTCAAAGCCGCATGCAATCTTATCTCTGTCGTACTTGCCGTTGCCTTGGCTTGCTCGGCAGCTTCTCTGGCCTTCCTTAGCTCATCCCGAGCTGATTGAGCATCGGCCTTGGCTAGGTCGGCCTGCTGGGCCGCTTGCTGCAGCAGCTTTGGAAGCTCGACCATCTTCCCTCGGGCTTCCTTCTCCTTTTCCAAAGCCAATTTTATTTCTTCTTTCGTCCTTTCAATTTCAGCTTCGACAGATGATACGGCTATAGATGCCATTCCTTCCCTCTGTCTCATGGTAGCAAGGCCTGCTTTTTCTCTCTCCAGCTCAATTTTGAGTGATGATTCTGCAACTCTTAGTATATTGACCTCATTTTTAGTCCTCTCAACAGTAGCCTTTACTTCCTCAAGCTCCTTTTGGGTCTTCTGTAGTCCTTTCTCTTCCTCACTACAGCTCCCATATTCTTGGTTTAGTTTCAATTGCATATAAGCGGCTAATTCAGAATTGAGGCTAAGTAACAAAGTAGATGCCGTGTCTAATTTTTCCTTGAGATCATTTGCAGATGAGAGTTGTTCATTGAGTTTTTGTAGCTCCTCTTCTGCTTGCTTTAATTCTTTCTCCCACGTGAGATAGTCCTGATCTCTTGCCAAGGCGGTACCAATGCGATGCTCCTCGGCTTCAAGATGTGCAGCATGAGCAGATTCTAGAGATTCCTTTGTTGCAATGAGCTCCAGGGTCAAGTCTTCAACTGTCTTCTCAATCTCCTTGCTTGCTAAAACAGCCTCTTCAGCTTTTTCCAGTGCGGTATCCCTTTCATCAAGTAAAGAAATATAATCCTTCTGAAGTTCTTCCAACTCCTTTTTCACAGATTTTAGTTCGACAACAGCTGCTTCATGCCTAGCCCTGGCAACCTCCAGCTGTGTCTTGGCTGCAACACTGGCTTCATCCGCGATCCCTTGTTCCATCTCAACGGCTCGGAGCTGAGCAAGTTCTGAATCTTGTTTTGCCTGGGCCGCCTCAGTTTGAGCTTTCTCCAGGTTCAACTTTAGCTCTTCTATGAGTCTCTTGGTACTATCCAGCTCCTCCAGTACCTGTGCTTTAGCAGCTTCAGACACTTCCGCTTGCTTCTTATAGTCTGGGATTTCTTCCTGTACTTTCTCAAGTTCAATTTGGACTTGCTTGCGCCTCTGCATATAGACAACTAAGTAAGGCACCATCCAATTATAATGTCAGTATCACCATTAATCTCATTATCATCTAATCCGCTACCCATCAAGATTGGGTTGAGTGGAGTCAGCTCTCAGTTGAGCAGGCTTAAGTAAAAGAACTGCTAAGTTTCTCAAGGCCAGTTGCCAACATGAAACTCAACCTCTCTGGATCAGTGCCATGTTCTTGACAACAGCAGCTGTAGGAAAGATAACTTGCCATAGAGTTACAATGGAAGAGCATCCTCAAGATTCTCTTAAAACAATAAAAGAATATGGAAGAAGAGGGAGAGGGGGAGGCTAGATGGCAAGGTTCAATGTAACCTATAGATAATGCCTTGATGATACTTTGTAGTCTACTGAAAAGGCCACATCTTACTCCAATGGTTAACTGAAGTTTAAGGTAATAATTGTCTCAAGCTGATGGAGACCCAAAAAAAAAAAAAGTTCTCTACAAAATTTGTAGAATATAAATAAAGGTATCAGTAAGTCTTTATCAGTAAATATGTTATAAACAAAAAATCATTAAGGATAACCCTTCCCTTCCTATTCACACAAATGACAAAGTAGTGTCTTAATTCTTAAAAGGATTATACTATAAAGTATTATCAAGTCTTAATTCTTAGAAGTATTATCAAGTCTCACCCCTTGAAAAGGTCAAAAGACATTAAGTAAAAACAAATAAATAAATTATATTAGCATGTGGAACATTACCTCCAAGGCCATTGCTCTGTGCGCTTTCCAATCAACTATTCCCCAAACCTTGAAACAGCCTCCTTAACAGATTCAAAAGGTGCTGTAGTGTCGACAAGACCTCTGTTCACATTTGCTTTCTTTGCGCGTCCAGAAGAATTATCTGATTCTGTAGTTTCACTTGGAGAATTCCCAACCTCCGGTCTGTGATTATTAAGCTCAAAGGCTGGTACGTCTTCATTCTTAGTTTCACCCACCAAAGTAGAATCATTGTTACCCTGAATCTCATCAAGTTCAGTGGAACTCACCTGGTCAGGTTGATAAGGTGGTGGAACACTATGGACTTCTGATGACAAAGATGTGGAATTCTCAGGAATGGTACTGGTCTCATTTAAACTCACTGGTGAAGTAAATGTAATCGAGTTCACTGAAGAATGAGATGGTGAAAAACTATTGATTTCTGATGGTAGGCTTGTGGCTTCAGAGGCAGTCCCTAAGTCCTTTGAAATCTCTGGTGAAGTTGGTGGGCTCTGCTCCAATGATGAATGAGGAGCTGGACTGGACTGGATTTCAGGAGACGTAACAATATTATAAATAGTAGTCCCAGATACATTTGAATTCTCCTGCAAAATAGGTGCCTCCCCTGATGTATGATGCACCTGACTGCCATGAAATTCTGAAGAATCTGTGGAAGTCTCAATAGACGTCCCGGTTTCTTTTGAAATCTCTGGTAAAATAGGTGAGATCTGGTCTGGCAATGAATGAGGCACTGCAGTACTTTCAGATGATAAATTTGTGGAATTATCAGAAATGGTTATTGACTCATTTGGACTTGAAATAGCTTTGCTCTGATCCATTAATGGATGAGCCGATGGAATGTTGTGAGACTCTGATGCTGAAGTTGTCGGGTTCCCAGTTATAGTCCCAGGTTCATTAAAATTCTCTGAGGAAACTGATGTCTCCTGGACCAACGCCGTGCTGCCCAGAATTGACATCCCTGATGAAATAGGCATTTTCTGGTCCAGTGATATGGCATCTTCAACTTTTTCACCAGTAATCGGGGGAGTAGAAGGATGTGGGTTACTGGGAAGATCTGGCAAAGGAATAGAGGTGCTTTGAGAAGGTTCCTCAAATGGTAGCTCTTCTTCGGCATCCTTGAATTCTTCCATTCTATATGTAGGATTTTCCTGCTAAAGATTCTGCTGTACAAATTGATAGCAGAGGAAAGGGATAGAACAAGCAGCAAATAATCAGACTAATTACAAACACTGCAGCAACATATTATTTTTCTTTCAATTCTTAATCCAATATGTTGTGAATAAAAATATACAGCTAATAAAGATTAGTATTTTTGCATTCAATTTATGCTCCCTCTGTCTCATGCACGCTCACTTTTCACACACCAGTGCACCCTTTACCAATCTAATAATATGTAAACAACCAGTCATTTTCTTAGAACATTATCTTGTGGGAAGAAAGAACGACAAGAGAACATCTGCGGCGGCAGGTCAGGGGACAAATTGTTGAACGTCGGAAACTACATTGACACCAAATTACAAGGCGGACTAAGCAAGAGAACTTGTGGACTCTCATTGCTATGTGCCAAGAATAATTCCATGCAGACCATAGATATACCGAAACAGGACTACAATGCCCAATTTATATTGGAATGCTGAGTCATTGTCAGTACAAAAATAAAAGTCACATATTTTTTTCCCCAATCCTGAAATGCTCCCTCCTCCCTCCCTACCAAGCATTCATGCTTAATTTAACAATGAAAGAAGCACCTTAAAATGTTGGAGAACTGATGTGAAACATGTATGCGTGTATGAAAATCAGCAATAAAATACTCAATCACGCTTCACCAACATGAAACGATAGTTGGTAGGAAAAGGCTAAAACTAATAAAGCGGATAGGTGTAATGAAATAACATGCGCATACAAATCCAATTTAATCGAGAATCAACAAAAATAATATATTATGCGGTAAAAGATTCTATGATCAATATTAAAGCTACTGACAGATACACACAATCTCAAGTTTGTGAACATCAGTTAAATCAATAAAAAAACTCAGGCATTAAAATATCAAACTCGAAATAATCGATCTCAATTAAAAACGTACCCATTGAGGATCATGTCGGCCTCAATGTCCTTGTGATGCTTGTGGATGCGTAGAAAAATCTCCCACTAATTCAATATTTCAAGCCGTGCGTGATTTGGACTCCGAATGAGAAATATAAGCTGAAAACGAATCAAAATCGCGTAACAGGTCTGTTAGGCTATCAAGTTTACTGTAGCCTGCGGGTACACTGTAGCAATCGAGGGTCCGATACTGTAGCAGTCGGTCGTGCACTGTAGCGCGCTACTGTAGTAATATTTTTTTCTAATTTTTTGGGAGAATTTAGGAAAATTTGAGTAGTGTTTTTCTAGCTTTTTTTTTCTTTTGAGAAAGAAATTTGTGGGGAGGTTAGGAATCAAGAGAGAGCTAAAAATTTAGATGTAAAGGTTTGAGAGGAGGGGATAAACAATTAGAGCTTCACACTCTAATTGGGGCTAGCTAGGGTTTCACACTCTAAACTAGGGTTTCCTAGGACTTTCACCGCTAAGAAAGAAATTGGGAGAGATCATTGCTCACACACGATTTTAAGAAATTTTTATAATATTCATTGCATAAAATTGTTTGATACAAGGCTTTATATAGGCCTTTACAAATTTTGAATACAACTCAAATTCCTAATCAAAATAGAATTACAACTCCAAAATAAAGATATTAAACTCCTAATAAAAATAAAACTCCAAAATAAAGAAACTCAAAAAATCTAAAATACATAGAGTTTTACTACTGGAAAACTAAAACGAGACGTCTTCTCCACCAGTGAAACACGTGGTTTGATGTCCGCATCATTCTCCTCGTGTTGGAGAGAACTCGACTCTGTCGAGTTAGAAGTGAAACTGCTTTGATACTACTTCAAAATTTCATGATCAATCTTCTGTAGTTCACATCGACATAGTCATTTATCATCAATTGGTACTTTTCATGTCCAACAACAACAACTAAGCCATTTGTCCCAAGTATTTGGGGTAGGCTACATGAACCAAAAGAGAATTACGTCGGATCGGGCACATGGATCAGCTTTCTCCACTTATTCCTATCGAGCAATATGCTTTCACTAAGACCTTTAGCCTCTATATCTTGTCATATTACCTCCATCCATGTTTTCTTCGGTCTCCCCTGCGCTCTTTTAACTTGCCCTAAACTGATACGCTCTACTAGCCGGACTGGCGCATCTGTAGGTCTACGTCGCACATGACCAAACCATCGTAGGCGATTTTCTCTTATCTTTTCTTCTATAAAGGCTACACCTGTCTTAGTACCAATATCCTCATTTCTCACCTTATCTCTCCGCGTGTTACCACACATCCAACGAAGCATGCGCATCTCTGCAACACTCATCTTCTGGACATGATGTCTCTTTATAACCCAACATTCTATGCCATATAACAAAGCTGGCCTAATAGCAGTCCGATAAAACTTTCCCTTCAGCCTTAACGGAATGTTACGATCACATAAAACTCCTGTTGCGCCCTCCATTTCAACCAGCCAGCTTAGATCCTATGGTTGACATCACTATCAATCTCCCCATCCTTTTGGATAATAGAACCCAAGTACTTAAAATAACTGCTCATCGGTATTTCTTGTCTATATAGTCTCACAATACTATAATCTTGGATTCCCTATTTACTAAATTTACACTCCATAAACTCTGTTTTGGCCCTACTTAATCTAAAATCTTGAAATTCTAGAGTTTACCTCTATAACTCCAATTTGACATTTACCCCAGCTCTTGTCTCATCGACTAGGACAATATCTTCAGCAAATAGCATACACCATGGTATATCATCCTGAATAGCTCTGGTAAGCTCATCCATCACTATGCCAGATAAGAATAGACTCAATGCAGATCCTTAATGCAATCCAATTGTGATAGAAAAATCGCTTGTTATGCCTCCACAAGTTGTGACATTTGCCGCTACTCCATCGTACATATCCTTGATTATGTCAATATATTTGATGGGGACTCCCTTTTTCATCAATGTCCACCATAATACCTCTCTTAGCACCTTATCATAAGTTTTTTTTCTAAATCAATAAAGACCATATACAAATTTCTCTTCCTCTCTCGAAATCGCTCTATAAGTTGACAAAGCAAATGAATAGCCTCTGTCATCGATCGCCCCGGCATGAACCCAAACTGGTTCTCTGATATTGTAACATTATGCCTTAACATGTGTTCAATTACCCTTTCCCAAAGCTTCATGGTGTGACACATGAGTTTTATTCCACGATAGTTTGAACAACTCTGCATATCACCCTTGTTCTTATGGAGAGGTACTAAGGTACTATTCCTCCACTCATTGGCATCATTTTAGCTAGCCAGATCTTATTAAAGAGGTTTGTCAGCCATCTCACGCCCACCTCTCCTAGGCATCTCCATACCTCAATAGCAATTCCATCCGAGCCAACAGCTTTCCTTGACTTCATCCTCTTCAAGGCCTCTTTAACTTCAGATTCGCTAATTCTGCGCATATAATTATGGTTCATATCCTGACACTTAATGGTAAGGTCATTCAAGTCTTGAGTAGAACTACCATTGAACAATTTGTCAAAATACTCTCTCTATCTTTATTTGATTTCTTCATTTCGAACTAAAATCTTCTGATCCTTATCTTTGACACATCTCACAGTACATAAGTCTCTAGTCTCTCTCCCTTATTTGAGCAATTATATATATATCCTGTTCAACTCTTTGGCGTCCAACTTCTCATACACTTCTTTGTACACTTTAACTTTTGCATTTGAACAGCTTTTTTAGCCTCCCTCTTGGCTAGTCTATACCTCTCAAAACTCACTCCATCATAATTTTTCTTCAAATCTCTATAAGAGTCTCGTTTGATCTTAATGGCGTCCAACTTTTCATGTCCAACAAATTAGATATTTTTGAATCCCACCAACTTGGGTGGTGATAATTTTATCGTCTAAAAATTTATCAAGTTGACATGTATAGAGTAAAATATCTGATAGTGATGAAAGGAAGGGGCTCTAGAAAATAGGCTCGAGGGAAGCTCATCAAGTGAGAAAACACCTATAAGATCTTTATAATCCACTAAGCAGTTAATATTAAAGTAAAACCGATGCCAAAATCTATAAGAAGATCTATAACATAAATATCATCGTTCAATTTCATCAAAATTTGAAATGAATCAGAACTACAAACATGCAATTTTTGAATATCACCAACATTAAAAGTATTTAATCTATTCCTATCATCAACTTGTATCCCATGGTTGACGTTATTTTGTGCAATTTTATTATTGATGTCTGTGGATTGTTCGTGCATGTGTGATGCAAAAGATGTAGATGATGATGTAGACTCGATGACTTGATACTGATAGATTATGGGATAAAGTCCGTGTAGAATTTCAATTTAGTATCTAACATATGCCACAAAGAAAAAAGTGATGGTGTTGACAATGAGGAAGAAGTTGGTCATCAAAATAGGTAACGACTGTAGAGATTATTAGTAGAGAAAGCGGAGAAGGGGGTGTTGGCAGGAGAGCCGATGAAGAGAGAAGACGAGTGACAGTAAACTCCTTAATCACAGAGTGACTTTCAGAGAAATAGTACTATTAGACTTAGGTGCTTTATGGGAACTCCGTCACTGATGGCAATCTTAAATGGGCTTAGACAGTTGGTAATAACACGCTCATAACCTTGACATTTGTAGCACTTAATTGTGAGACTAATCTTAAAAAGTCTTTTTCAGTATTCTTACTCTTATTGTTATCAAATTTTTCTTTGACTTCTCTAGCTATTGGGATCACACAAGGAACACTCAATCATGCTTCACCAACATGAAACGATCGTTGGTAGAAAAACTTTAAAACTAATAAAGGGGGTAGGTGTAACGAAATAACATGCGCAGACAAATCCAATTCAATTAAGAACCAACTAAAGATAATATATTATGCGACAAAAAATTCTACGATCAAAATTAAAGCTATTAAATTGCAGGTAAGATGATACGCACAATCTTATGTTTGTGAACATCAGTTAAATCGGTAAAATAACTCAGAGATTAAAATATCAGACTCGAAATAACCGATTTGCATTAGAAACGTACCTACTGAGGATCACATCGGCCTCAGTGTCCTTGTGATGCCTATGGATGCGTAGAGAAATTCTTCACGAATCCAACGCTTCAAATCGTACGTGATTTGAACTTCGTATGAGAGATATAAGCTGAAAATAAATTGAAATCGCTTAACAGGGTTGTCAGGCTGTCGGGATTACTGTAGCATGCGAGTACACTGTAGCAGTCGGGGTCCAGCACTGTAGCAATCGGTCGAGCACTATAGCGCGGTACTCTAGCAATATTTTTTCTAAAATTTACGTGTGGAGAATTTGAGGAGAATTTGTGAGGAAATTTGAAGTGTTTTTCGAGCTTTTTTTTAGAGAGAAATTTATGGAGAGTTAAGAACCAAGAGAGAAATTTTGAAGAAAAGGTTTGAGAAGAGGGAATAAACAATTAGAGTTTCACACTCTAATTGAGGCTAGCTAGGGCTTCACACTCTAAATTAGGGTTTTCTAGGCTTCCCACCAGTAAAAGAGAAATTGAGAGAGATTACTGTACACACAATTTTGAGAAAAAGTTCATAATATTCATTGCATAAAATTGTTTGATATAAGGTCTTATATAGGCTTCTAAAAAATTTGAATACAACTCAAACTCCTAATCAAAATAAAATTACAACTCCAAAATAAAAAAACTAAACTCCTAATAAAAATACAACTCCAGAATAAAGAAACTAAAATACATAGAGTATACTACTGAAAAATTGGAACGGGGCGTCGTCTTCTCCACCGGTGAAACATGTATCATACTGTGACTTGATGTCCGCATCATTGAAAAAGATTAAGTTGGGAGATGTTTTTACTCTTACTGTTAAAATATCGCAAGTGCATGGTTGACCATTATAACACTTGACGTTCGATCCACAGGGACAAGCGGTTCTTTAATTCTAAACACTATCTCGGTGAATTGATAAATAAAGACCATAAGTTGCAACCAACAAATTGAAACAATAGTTATGTATCTTCTTTGACACTAAATATCTCATGAATCATGTGTAACCAAAGATGTTTATAACCAATATAAATCAACAGTAGCGTGAAGGTGTTGCATTACAATACACCACAACATACTATTGTGTTAATAGAAATAATCACAGCTTGAGAAGAGCAAGACACAGAATCAACAAACCAAAGGAAGGGTAAAAAAATGAATGAAAAAGGAAGGGGGAATTGTAAAGCCCCTCAAGGTGGTATGGACCAATGTTACCATGAAAAACGTGAGTAGCCCAAAATGTGGTACAGTGGGGGTAGCATTCTTCAGATAAATTAGTTCGAAGAAAATATGTTACCCGAAACACGAAATGATCTTTAACGTGTGTGTGTGTGTGTTGTAAGCACACCACATTATCCAATGAAATGTTTAATGTACAAATAACACTTAGACACACCAAACATAAGCTTCGTTCTTTTTTCAACCTTAGTATATAATTTTTATTTTTATTTTTGTGTTTTTATGTGAATTCTTGGTCCGGAGCAAGACCATGTGGCTATAATAAGACAGGTGATCTTTGACTCTTCTCCATCCAACTTATTTCATAATCATTTATGTTTGTATACTAAGCCTAATTCATTCTTGATTAATGTCTTGATCTGATTTTATCCATTTGTAGAATATCATACCATTTCATATAATTTTATAATATTAATAAATTATAGAAAATAATGTCTTCATCTGTGTTTATAATTGTTTCCCCTTGTTCTTTTAGTCTCCTTTAAACAAAGGAACCGGATTACCCATTTCTTAGGCTCTTGCCACTAGAAAAAAGGATATAGAACAAGTGTCATTCATAGAGTACGGCCCACTCTCATTATCTCCATATACCACCCAGAGTTTCGCATGAAAGTGTGGTCATTGGAAAGGTTAAATAGAATTGCAGCACTGCCATAGAATCCCCATTACAACTGTAGTTATAATTTTTAGGTCAGAGTATATTAAAATTAACAATCTATAGATATAGTTTTTTCAGTTCACACCCTACCAAGCGTATTTTGTGACTAAGAAATAGATAGTTGTTCCTTTTAGAAACCTTGCAGGTTTACTACAAGCAAATTTGCATTTTTATCATTTTTTCCCATGTATGAGCACATAAACTAGTATTGAAAGATTTAACAACAATTGGTTTCAATTATTGCGTCTCACCCCAAAAAAACACAAGCACACGCATATAGTTTCTTAGCCCATCACTGTAAATAACTTGTCCCCGTAGTCCAATAAAGAACAGGTGGCTCCTGTTTTCCTGCAAACTTCGGCTTTGAAATGTACTTGAGCACAATTTCCAGTGAAGGGATCTCACAAAACTTTCCAAACATATGTCATCAAGGAAGATGAAATATACTTAATTAATATTCATTTTATAACCCTAGGCATTCACTATGCATACATAAATGATTATGTTAATTTAATATCCCGTTTATAACCCTTCTATAATGCTTAAGACATTTGTCATGCATATACATGAAACCAGAAACTACAACACTTGGACCTTGTTTCATCTGTCATCCCTAGGACTCCTTCGGCAATCACTACTATTCAACTGGAGAACTGGTGTCATGGGAGACTACAATTCTGTAGATTTAAGATGTATCTCATTCGTTTGCTGTGAGTTGGATTCAGGCATGAAAACGAGGCAAACTGTAGTGTACTCTAGTATCAGTCCATCCAACCGATCAGCAATCACTGATTTAAGGGGGAAAAACATGCAAAAATACATCTCTTAAATCATGAAACACATGCGACATAACTTGAGTCAAAAAACACACCTAATGACCTTCCAATACTAGCTATTTTAATCCCATCAAATTCACAAGCTGGTACCCAATTGTAGTCTGTCCAAAGAAAAGAAGTAAAATGTTATATCAGCCATATTAGTCTAAATCTACATGCATGTGGTTTGAAATTAGATTTTCATAAAAGGACATATCAGGATAAAATAAAAGTTCTATCCACAAATCACTAAAATTTAAGTGGGCTCCCTTCAAATTCTTCCACAGACATAATATCAACTTAACTAAGCATATAACCCAATAATATTACAAACACATTCCATTAAGATTAAGTTCTTCAAGAACAATCAGCTTTTACATTGCATTGAGTTGCATTAATTTTACACAATCATGCATTTTAATATGATTTTCCTCAAAAATAAAAACACCAAAATGACATCAAGATCCATCTAACTATTAACGGGAAGCTCCCTTCAGTGACACGAGTAAATTTAAACTAAGCACATATCCCATGATTAACCAAAAAAAAGAAAAAGAAAACAGCTACATGGGATTGATTAAGTTCCTCAGCTCCTACAAACATCATATTATTTGAGACGACTTCTCACCCAAAAAAAGGAAGCAAAAGGGTAGACTCCCCAGAGAATCATCCAAGTTTCAGTGGGGTTCCATTCAAATACTGACACAAACAAAAGAACCCATCTCAAATAACCAACAAATTTCCATAATTACACACACAACAGACTCCAAACCCCCCAATCAAACGAATTATACACAAAGAGCTACCAATTCCATACTTAGCAACTTGAAGAAGAAATTAAAGAGTGAAGTAAACAAAAAGAGACAACTAAGTTCAGTTCCAATAAAGAGAATTCAAAGCTCACTTACTTGTTTCCTTGATTGCTTTTCTTCTCTTATCTAATCTAATGGAGAAGAAGGAGGAGGAGGAGAAGAGAAGACTCGATGGAGATTGGAGAGAGAGAGAGAGAGAGAGAGAGAGAGAATTAAAGGTTGGCACGAGAAATTCACGTGAGGAGCGGGGCTGTTCAAGGACCGTCTGTCTCTTTTGTTCATTTAATTAGGGTTTTTTTTTAATTTTTTAAAAAGAAAACAAAGCCATTATTATATTACTTTCGCTTTTCGTTATGTAATGTTTTAATCCAAAATGGTTTTACTGCACCCGTTGCACTCACCCAGGCGCAAATGACAGCTGGATGGCACTTGTTATGTACACGTCACTGTTAAAAGTTGGTGCTTTATGAATTTGTTTATATATATTTTTTTGTTTTTTGACATTTGGGGGAATCTTTACAACAGCAATAAAAGACGTGGGGATGGTCGGCTGGGCTTCTGTCCGAGTTCCCGCAT
>JAVJIF010018811.1:0-119987 GCA_038442645.1 Agave tequilana | reverse complement strand
GTGAGTATTTTTACTCACCAAGACTCTTATATTATTAGTATATTTGTGGTGATAGATCATGTCATGTTATGTTAGAAAAATCATATTTTTATCCAATAAAAACATCCACCACAAAATCTGATTTTTCAGAACAGACCACAGCAAATTCCAGAACTCCGGTCGACCGGCCCAAGGGGGCAGTCGACCGATGTGCACGAACGTGCACAGTTTTGTACTGGCGGTCGACCGGTTCACCAACCAGTCGACCGGTAGAAAATCTGGAGCTCACGGCCCTGTATCGGTCGACCGGCAGTCGACCGACAGGCGACCGCTAGTTATAGCCCCGGTCGACCGGCAGTCGACCGGCACTCGACCGGCCCAACCTGGAGCTCACGGCCTTAAATCGGTCGACCGGTCATATTGACCCAGTCGACCGATAGTCTGATTTTGGGCCAAACTTGCTGATTCTCATTCTTTCTAAAATCTGACCTTACCCTTGATACTTGGGTGATGTATTATCCTTGCTAAACAATTCTTAACTAGTATTTCATAACTTGTTATTATATGTTCCTACTTCATGACATGTTATTCTATATTTCACTCCTTGACTTGTCACTTGATATATATATCACCCGTATCCATTACTTCATGCATGTCAATTACATGCTACTGTTTCATATCTAATTACATCATCGGACTATTATCAATCACTTGGTGTGACTTGATCATTAACACTATCAACCACTTGTCAATCCCTTAGACTTGATAGTTTTATGTTTCCTTTTAACACATGTATATCACCTAAATTGCTAGAACCTCTTGTTAGGCCATGTGACTTACCCTGCTTATCGTTAATCTCTTCTCATGATTGATTACCTTATTTATATCACCACTTGTCATGCTATCTTTTAAAACCAAGCATGATACACTTGACATTGTATAATTATCTCGATAATGGGAATGTAGTACTTGACCACTGGTTATGCCTTACATTTATGTCCTACATTTATGATTACAGTTACGATTACAGTTATGATCCTACTCATTCCCATAATCTGGTAATTATATTATTAAGCTATAAAAAGGGCAACTTGTATGGGTATGGGAGGAAGTGATGGATGCCGGAATGATACTCTTGCTTATAGTGATGGATACAAGTATATATATATACACGTATATATATATACATAGGTGAAAGTTATATGTCATTACATTACATTTAGGGGGACTTTGGGCCTCCAAAGCTGGTTCCAGGTGTATGGAAACCACTATAAGAAGGGATATCAGTTCTCCATCTACTTCCGTTAACAACCCTCGCCTAGCTATATATGGATGTATGTGAGTTGGGATGCATACCTGGACACATACCGAGATATATGGGTCAGACGAGTAATAATAACAATTGATGTTAGTTATGTTTCCAGTTATAGTTCATGTCTTGATGCCTGTTTTGGACTTTTATTATGGACTCCTGTATTTTCATGTCATGATTCCGAGATGTATTCCTGTTTAACTTTCATATGAATTGCATCTCTGATTCTATACGCTTGGATTTCTGTGGCATGAGATAGAAGTATATATATGAGGGTTTCCTTGTTTGGATTATTCCTTCGATGTACTAGTCTCATGGGACCGTGACCTAAGCGTATAAAATCACTTTTGCTTATAATCAGCTTTATATTGGATTTCCTGTTTTATGCTTATTATGTCATACCTATTCTAACCTATCTGCCTCCTGAGTACTTCTTACTTGGTATCATTTGCACCCTTGTGCTCTTCCCGCTTCACCACTTGGTATTGGCCCTACTCGCCTGGGGAGTGTCACTGACTCCCCTGGACCTCACGTCCAGGTCATGGAGCTAGGAGCGTATGGATTCTCCCAGCTGCTGACCAGAGTAGCGCAGCGGTAGCGTGGACCTCCAGCTGACCTTCGGAGCTCCATCCTTCCAGGCCCCCTGTGTGCCTCTCGAGTTCCCATGTGTAAACTCGTGAGTGCCTTTTATACTGTTCATCATGTATATTCCTTGTATTCTCGCATTTGCGCATACTAGTGATATGATATTCATGTAATATTGTAATCACTCTGGTGATAACTCTGTGATTGTATTTATGTGTTGGAATGTATAATGCACCATTTGCTTCCGTACTCTGATTCTTGTCTGTACTGATGCTTAGCGTATATACGGGAAGGTACTTCGACTTACGTATATACGTTGCAGTGACGTCCCGTATTCGTGGGAATCGGGGCGTTACAGGTTGGTATCAGAGCCTAGGCTCTGGACATCTTCAGTACGTCCAGAAGGCAACTCAATAGTAAAGAGATTTGCAACTGGAACACATGAGTCTTGGTTATACATTCCAACTACAAGTACAGAGTTATCTATTTCTTGACCATCTTTCCTTTGATTCCTAGATCCTTTCCATATCCTTTCCCTGTTTTGGTTTTATGAAGCCTTTATTCCAGCCCTTGTCCCCTTTGTATTCAATTTAACCCCTTAACGAAATCGAGGACGCAATTTTTGTAAGGTGGGTAGATTGTAATACCCTGTTCCCGGAATACGTACTTAATTGCGTATTCAGTTTTTCGATCGTATTTTTCGATTTACTTCCCGTATTTGACCAATTTCAATTTCAAATATCATTTTCTAATATATTAGATTTTATGTGAATTTCTGGAATTTTCTAGAATTAAAATGAATTTCTTCAAAACCGGTGTCGACCAGTGCCGCTGATCGATTTCCGAATTTTTATCTTACAAACTGTTTGGAATTTCTCGAAGAGTCTTTAGACATTTCCTCTTAGAGTAATATTTCCTACCTAAATCCTTTTTCTGAAGATTTTACGAATTTATGGATTTTCCGCCGGAGTCGGTAGAAGACTGATTCCAGTATTTTAAATTCCAAACAGTTAGGAATTTCAAGATGGCCCTTTAGGCATTATTCCTTAAAATCATATTTTCTACCTACATTCTTTTTCTGAGGATTTATTGATTTTATGAAAATTCCAACGGAGTCGGTAGGTAACTGATTCCGGGATTTTTAGTTTTAAAACTATAAAGTATTTCAAAAAAAGGCTTTCACTATTATTCTTAATATAATATTATGGATTTTTGATATTTATTTCGGATCATTCCGAGATACTTGATTTCGGGACGTATCCGGTATTTTCCCGAAAGATTTCCGTATCCACGACTCAATCCCGGGTATCTGTCCTTCCAATATTTTCACATTCTGATTCCAAGAAAATATCTTCTCTTATTCATTTCTTTTCCTATTTTCTTTTTCCTTTAATTCTCCACCACAAACTCCTTTACTTCTACCCTAAGTTTTGCCACCTCATCACTTCCACCTCACCCTCTTCCACACACTTCCATTCAACCTCATCCACACAAAAGCTCCACCTCACCATCTCCATGGCAAGCTCCTATTGGCCAAGAGAACCACCTCATCATCCACTTTGCAATTAAGCCCCTCACAATTATTTAATTGCAACTCCTTCACAAAACCAAAAATCTATAAATACCAATCCTTTTCATTTCACTTTCTTTTCTCTTCTCTTCACAAAAGAGAAAGCCTTCACTAGTTCCTCCTCCTCCTCCATCTCAACCTCAAATACCTACTTCCAAGACATCACCTAGGATTGGGGATCGTCTCTTCTTCATCGGAGATATCGCCTTGGATCATTTCCGACCACGATCTCTTCAAGCTTCACTTAGCCGATCTATGTGAGTATTTTTACTCACCAAGACTCTTATATTATTAGTATATTTGTGGTGATAGATCATGTCATGTTATGTTAGAAAAATCATATTTTTATCCAATAAAAACATCCACCACAAAATCTGATTTTTCAGAACAGACCACAGCAAATTCCAGAACTCCGGTCGACCGGCCCAAGGGGGCAGTCGACCGATGTGCACGAACGTGCACAGTTTTGTACTGGCGGTCGACCGTTCACCAACCAGTCGACCGGTAGAAAATCTGGAGCTCACGGCCCTGTATCGGTCGACCGGCAGTCGACCGACAGGCGACCGCTAGTTATAGCCCCGGTCGACCGGCAGTCGACCGGCACTCGACCGGCCCAACCTGGAGCTCACGGCCTTAAATCGGTCGACCGGTCATATTGACCCAGTCGACCGATAGTCTGATTTTGGGCCAAACTTGCTGATTCTCATTCTTTCTAAAATCTGACCTTACCCTTGATACTTGGGTGATGTATTATCCTTGCTAAACAATTCTTAACTAGTATTTCATAACTTGTTATTATATGTTCCTACTTCATGACATGTTATTCTATATTTCACTCCTTGACTTGTCACTTGATATATATATCACCCGTATCCATTACTTCATGCATGTCAATTACATGCTACTGTTTCATATCTAATTACATCATCGGACTATTATCAATCACTTGGTGTGACTTGATCATTAACACTATCAACCACTTGTCAATCCCTTAGACTTGATAGTTTTATGTTTCCTTTTAACACATGTATATCACCTAAATTGCTAGAACCTCTTGTTAGGCCATGTGACTTACCCTGCTTATCGTTAATCTCTTCTCATGATTGATTACCTTATTTATATCACCACTTGTCATGCTATCTTTTAAAACCAAGCATGATACACTTGACATTGTATAATTATCTCGATAATGGGAATGTAGTACTTGACCACTGGTTATGCCTTACATTTATGTCCTACATTTATGATTACAGTTACGATTACAGTTATGATCCTACTCATTCCCATAATCTGGTAATTATATTATTAAGCTATAAAAAGGGCAACTTGTATGGGTATGGGAGGAAGTGATGGATGCCGGAATGATACTCTTGCTTATAGTGATGGGATACAAGTATATATATATACACGTATATATATATACATAGGTGAAAGTTATATGTCATTACATTACATTTAGGGGGACTTTGGGCCTCCAAAGCTGGTTCCAGGTGTATGGAACCACTATAAGAAGGGATATCAGTTCTCCATCTACTTCCGTTAACCCTCGCCTAGCTATATATGGATGTATGTGAGTTGGGATGCATACCTGGACACATACCGAGATATATGGGTCAGACGAGTAATAATAACAATTGATGTTAGTTATGTTTCCAGTTATAGTTCATGTCTTGATGCCTGTTTTGGACTTTTATTATGGACTCCTGTATTTTCATGTCATGATTCCGAGATGTATTCCTGTTTAACTTTCATATGAATTGCATCTCTGATTCTATACGCTTGGATTTCTGTGGCATGAGATAGAAGTATATATATGAGGGTTTCCTTGTTTGGATTATTCCTTCGATGTACTAGTCTCATGGGACCGTGACCTAAGCGTATAAATCACTTTTGCTTATAATCAGCTTTATATTGGATTTCCTGTTTTATGCTTATTATGTCATACCTATTCTAACCTATCTGCCTCCTGAGTACTTCTTACTTGGTATCATTTGCACCCTTGTGCTCTTCCCGCTTCACCACTTGGTATTGGCCCTACTCGCCTGGGGAGTGTCACTGACTCCCCTGGACCTCACGTCCAGGTCATGGAGCTAGGAGCGTATGGATTCTCCCAGCTGCTGACCAGAGTAGCGCAGCGGTAGCGTGGACCTCCAGCTGACCTTCGGAGCTCCATCCTTCCAGGCCCCCTGTGTGCCTCTCGAGTTCCCATGTGTAAACTCGTGAGTGCCTTTTATACTGTTCATTCATGTATATTCCTTGTATTCTCGCATTTGCGCATACTAGTGATATGATATTCATGTAATATGTAATCACTCTGGTGATAACTCTGTGATTGTATTTATGTGTTGGAATGTATAATGCACCATTTGCTTCCGTACTCTGATTCTTGTCTGTACTGATGCTTAGCGTATATACGGGAAGGTACTTCGACTTACGTATATACGTTGCAGTGACGTCCCCGTATTCGTGGGAATCGGGGCGTTACAATTAGAATTAGGGTTAGGATTATATAGTGGGAGTATTAGGCTATTAGTTTGGTTCATGGGCTAGGAAAAATGAAAGGAAAATAAAATGAAAATAGGAAAGCAAACGAGCTTAAGTTTGGGCTTGGGAGAAAGGATAAGAAAAGAAAAATGAAAGTGAGTTAATAATATTAATACTACTTATAATAACAACAACAACCATAATAATAATAATAACAATAATGATAAATAACAACTACATATTAAAAATACTTTAAATAATTAACAATGATAACAATACTAGTAATTAATAACAATTAAAAATAACAAAACTCAAACCAAATAATAATTTACCTCTTAACATAAATCATATATACATGACAAGATATTAAAATATGTACTAAATCATGAACTATAAATTAGAGATATTACAAGTTATGGCTATATATTTTAACCGCAAGTAGAACGTTATCAATTCTTTCTTGGTAATCCATCCCTTGAATTTGAAACCCTTGCTTCTTTTCACCTTCCTGTTTTTTATCATATTTCACTTGTCGTATTATCGTCCACCATGATCCTTTTTGTGTTTGTCTTCTTTCTTATCGAAATTTCGAGGATGAAATTTTTGTAAGGTGGGTAGATTGTAACACCATGTTCTCATAATACCTACCTAGATACGTGTCCCAATTTTTTGCTCATATTATTCTATTTTACCACATTTTATTTTGTGTTTGGCCGTATTCTGTGGACTGAGTCCATCTATATCTTGGACCCTGAGCCCAGCTCGAGCCCCAAAGCCCGGCTTGTTTATTTATTATTTTATTTTTATTTTTCCCTTCTTTTTCTACTTTTTCTTTTTCTTTTTTTTCTTCTTCTTCTTTTTCTTATCTCCTCCCTTCCACACTCTTCTCTTCTCTTCTTCTTCCTTCTACACATTTCCCCTCTCTCCCGTGCACCCCTCTCTTATACTCCATTTCTCTCTTTCCCATCTCATTTTCTCTCCTTCATTCTCTTTCACTCTCCCTGTCACTCTCCCTTTCCCTCTCTGTCCCTTTCTCCTCCCCTCTCTCTCTCTTCTCTCTTGGCCACCGGTAGCCCAACACTGCCACCACCACCAGCGCACCACCCGGCCTGCTCCCTAGCCAGCCCACCCGCCACCAACCCCAATAGTCTCCCCTGCCGCCTTCTCCTCCTCCACCTCACTTTCTCTATCTTTCTTTCTCTCTTTCATTCTCTCTTTCTTCTCCTCTCTTCCCCTCTACTCCTCTTTCATCTGTAGCCTGCCGCCGGCCCCTTGCAGGCCAACGTCGCCGCCGACAGACCGCCGCCGCCGCCGACAGACCGCCGCCCCTGGCCACGCCAACCCATCCTCCTTTTCTTTCTTTCTTTCTCTCTCCTCTATCTCCTTCATCCCTCTCTCTCCTTGGCGCCGCCTGCCGGCCAGACTCGCTGCCGGCCGGCCAGGCTGCTGTGAGCTGGCCGACCACTATCATTGGCCGCTGCTCTCTTCCCTGTTCTTACCCTCTCTTACTTTCTCTCTCTCGCTCTCTTTTCCTTTTCTCTGTTAATTCTCTCTCTGTCTCTCTATTATATTCTCTCTCTCCCATTCTTTTTCTCTTTTTCTCTCCTCTCCCTCTCTCCCCTAGTTGGCCACCTGCACTACCCTCGCCAGCCAACCCCCTCTCCCTCTTTCGCACTTAACCTCCCTCTTTCTTTCTATCTCATTCTCTTTCGCCTGTTCTCCTTCTCTCTTCAATTTCCTTTCTCTCTCTCCCCCCTTTATTCTCCTTCTCTATTCTATTCTCTTCTCTCTCTTCTGCCTTTCTCTGGTTCTCTCGCTCTCTCTATTTCTCTCTCTCATTCTCTTTCTGTATCTCTCTCTTTCAGCTTTCTTTCACTCTATCTCTCTCTCACATTCTATTTCTCTTACGCGCTTGCACGTTAGCTCTACCGGAGCTCTTTCGTTGACCGTCACGTCTCGGGCATCCACTAGGCGAGTACTGGTTATATGTGTTTACGAGTACCTGTAATTTGTGCATGCGAGTACCGGTTATTGGTTCATGTGTGTATTAGTTATTGATTTATGTGAGTATTGGATATTGTATATGCGAATATTTGTTGTTGTATATGTGTGTGCTTGTATATGTATCGGTGAATGCTTGTATTGGTGTAGGCGTATGCTTGTAGATATATAGGCGAATGTATGTGTTTGTATAGGCGAGTGTATGTGTTTGGGTGGATGAGTGCTTGTAACTGTGCAGACGAGTGTTTGTACTCTTTTTTAGCCTCCGGGCTCAACCTTCAGGCTTTTCTCTAGCCTTCAGGCTTAGCCTTCAGGTTTTTCTCAACCTTCGGGCTCAGCCTTCGAGTTTTACAAGCTCCGTCGGGTAGAAAAGCTTAGCGTCAACACTTTACCGCTAAATTTGCCTGAGTGTAGTTTTATCGCGTACATTAGCAAAAGCGTTCATACGCTTGCTCGCCATGTGCGTTTAGCTTCGCCACGAGCGTGTCTTTACCATGTGCATTAGCAAAAGCGTTCATACGCTAGCTTCGCCGTAAGTGTCTAACTTCGTTTCGAGCGTGTCTTGCTCATGTGATTTAGTAAGGTATTCATACGCTTGCTTCGTCACGAGCGTTAGCCTCGCCGAGCGCGTTAGTGCCTAGAGCTGCACGCTAGTTTTGCCAGGAGCCTAGCTCTGCCATATGCCTAGTGTTATATGCTGTAAATACGGCCTAGCGATTATCCAGCTTTGTCTAGCCCCGCTTATCTACTTTATAGCTTATTATAATAATTATTATTATTATGATTTTGAAGAGTTTGAAATATGTACTTGTGCTGTTTTCATGTGGGCGTGTTTGGTTGCAAGGAAGTGGGCGGAAGTTAGGAAATTGGGAAGTATAATTGCTCACTTCTCTATCTATTCAAACACTAAAAAAGGAAAATAAGAAAACTCCTTTTTCTTTCTCTTTTCTCTTTTACAGAACCATTTCCTCACTTCTAGAGTGCTACAGTTAATTTTGTGGTCATATAAATCTCATTTGTAATAAGTTATAACACAAAACAGATAATTTTTTGATCATGTAAATCTCACTTGCATTCTAATTACAGTCCATTTTTTATTTTTCTTAATTAATTTTATTTTAATATTATTTTGCGGTCAACTTTGTGGTCAACTTTTTCACTTTCACTTCTACTTTACCATCCAAACACTGAAAAGACAACATTTTCCAAATCACACTTCCTAACAGCATCCAAGCACTGGAAAACTTACTAACCAATTCCCAAGTTCCAAAGGGAACTATTACTACTTCCTCACTTCTTCACTTTCTCACTTCCACTCTTAACCAAACAGGCCCATAACATGTTACATGACCAGTTAATCACCTAACACATGATTATCACCTTTACAGGGATTTGACACTATTATCATTTTATACACCCAGAAAATCCTGTACTCCTGTATCATGTATATTCCTTTTGTTATTATATTCATGTTAATCCCCGTAAACTGATCATCATGGACATAAAACAATAAAATAATAAATAGACAACTTATACCGGGATGTGTGAAACTGATGGAATCAATATTTGTATGTGTTTATAATGGCAAAATGTTGTACAACTAAAACTTTGGTTCTACCTGAGAGCCACCAGGTGTTCCATGTGGTGTACTGGCATTCCTATTCAAAATATCCTTCCTGTTTGAGCATACAAATAAGACCTATCATTATGCCTAGCAGCATGTCCGGCTCAGTACCGAAACCCCCCAGGCCGTTGTCCCGGTTTTGTACGGGGCCCATTGTAAACATAGTACGTTGATCTCCCTATCAGTTTCCAATAACCAACCTCATCTTGCTCATAAGTGAATGTATGTGTATTGGGACGCCGGGACACATGCCAAAACATATGAATCAGACGAATAATAATAAGAATAATATTAATAATAATAACATAATAGTCTGATTGCATGTTACCGGACTTTAATACTGATTCCTTGTACACTGTTTGTTGGGGTTATTCTATGCTTGCATGACTTGTGTACATACCACCTGACCTGTTACTTGCATGGTTTCTGTATCACATCACATGACACTCCTGAACCTAGACACGGAGGGACGACATGTGGAGCTAAGTGCCACCCGGAGCAAAATGCCAGACTACACACATGGTGGGGGCCATCTCTTGGGTCCGCGGGGCCACCTCTAGAGTTCCACATCGCGTTCTCAATGCACTTGTTATATACACTTTATTGATCAGACTCATTATTCCTGTTACCTGGTACACATATGGTGTGTGGAGCTACGTGTCACACGGAGCAAACTGTCGCACTACACACATGGTGGGGGCCACCTCTTGGGTCCATGGAGGTCACCTCTAAGATCTCACATCACATTGTCAGTGTACTAGTAATTCATACCCAGTACATAATACATTTAGTAACACAATAACGATAATATCAGGAGCGTGCGTTCTTTGGTCACTCCGTCGTTCGGATAATGGTATCCGTATGTCATATTCGAATGAGTTCTGCTGGAGTACGGACTGCTAGTGGTATGGGATGTTAGAAGAGAATGATAAAAATAACAGGCGATACTGATTATTATTATGTAATTAAAGTACATTGCTCGCCCCTGGTGTGATATGACATTTGTGCTACTGTACTAATTTTCTGATTTACTGGTTTGTGCTTGCATGATTGAGCCACATCTGCCTGCATGATTGAGCCACATCACTATGATCCTGTACTCGTGTGCTTGCCTGTGCATGCCACTTGGCTTCATTTTACGTACTCGTTGTGTTGCTTTCTGACAACCCCTGGACTTGCATGTCTAGATCCCAGAGTGCGCAGCGAAAGCGTAGTGGACTCGTCCGTGGAAGACCGGGCTTTCCTTGTGGGGAGCGGATCAGCTGTAGCTCATCCCCTACCGCCTCCTCTTGATCGGCTCGCGAGATTTTTTTTAGCTCATGAACATCTTTTGTATTTGTTCATATCCTGTAATCTAAATTTTGCGTCTTTCGTGATGTGATATTCATGTAATATTGGATCACGCTCTTTAATATCTGTGTACTTGTACTCTTTTTATTGGAATATATATTACCACTTTGTTTTCGTACTTTGATTCTTGCCTGTACTGATGCTTAGCGTAAATATGGAGGGTATTTTCGCCCTGCGTATGTACGTCACAGTAGCATCCCTGTACCTGCCGGGGCAGGACTTTACATCCTTGCCACACCAACACGATGATGCCCCACTAGATCACCGCACCACCTCACCCTCGTCGCCGCCTCTCACTCGTCCACTTGACAAGATCACGTCGATCATCCGACAACAACCTAGTGATCGACAACCACCATCAACCAGATCTCATCCACCATCGATAGGATCTCAGATCTCCACCAACAGCAACCATCCTCGCTCGCCATCATCTAGATGTGACAACCTCGATCAGGTTTCACTGTCGTCTACTGTCGACAGATCCTTGCTGACGATTCCCTCTTTCTCTTTCAGCCCTCGCTTGGCAGCCTTGAGTCCAACTGGGCTTTAAAGTGTGTTTAGGTTCGACCTAACAAAAGCCTGACCCGACCTAAGTCGTTCAGCTACAAGCTCAGACCCGAGCCTACCGAGCAGAGCCAAGTTGACCTAGTCCCGACTTGGACCCAACTCAGCATGAGTGATTCAGAAGACATTTTGAGCCCATTTCAAGCTCAATTCGAGCCATTTTTGAAGCAGTATTCTTCTAGTCATGTCAAGCCCATGTTGCAGCTGTTCCAGAACTATCCTATAAGATTTTCAACCAGTAGTTGTGGATAATCATTTAAAGACTATTAGGACTTATGTTTGAGCGTGAACTACTCACCTATTAAGGTGAAATCGTAATATGATCCAATTTTAATTGTTCATTTCTTGCAAATTCTAGGGTTTTGCACTTATTGATGTAGAACAGAGATGGGAGAAGGAAAAAAGGGAAGAAATTAAGGTTTTTAAAGTAGAAGAGGATAAAGATTTGATTTTGGCTTCAACATCAAGAAGATCGCTTTCCCACTCTGAACATCACCATGTAAAGATTCATGCACAAAGCAATATTTATAATGAAAAAGTTTTAATTTTAAAAAATAACTGAACTACCCAAAAAACTGCAAGTTTTGGCCTTATATACGTCCCTGATGCCCCTTCAATTTGGCCGGGATCTCCCATTAGTGCTAAACGGAGTGCTTCCCATCCCGAAAGGGAACTAAGGATGATCAATACTGATCCTCATAACAAGAAGGAGAAGGATTTTGTCCATGTTCCTGCTCTTCAAGGAGAGATAATGTGAGTTCATTCTGATATTTGTTGAAAGCCAGCAATGGACTACTGTCACCAACAAGAAGTCCAAAGGCAAAGTAAAAGTATCCTCTTGCAATGTGGTTTGCGTTTCCTTAAGAAAAGCAGAGACTGATGTAGATTTTCTCACAGATTTAGAAGAAAAAACTGATCTTACTGCTGAGCAGCGTGCCTCTCTTGTAGCAGGAACTCGGCTGGCTAGCAATACTTGAAAAAGTACGATGAAGCGGCGACAAGTTCATCCAAGCCGGCCAAAGAAGCATTCAAGCAATCCACGAAACAACTCATGGAGAAACAGCAAGAGCTTCGGTATGCCAAAACTCTTAAAAATAATAAAGCGGAAGGGTTGTTAACCCCTTTTCGCTTTGATGTCTTCGCTCAGCTGGCCAATATCCCGGCCCGAATTACTCTCTATGATCTCTTGAGACTTTTCATGTCAACAAGAGAAACTCTCATAAAAGCCTTTATCGATTCAGAGGCTTTCATAGCCCAGATTCCGGCTGGACGGGAAGAGGAGGATGAAGAACACTGTCTCCAGAACTTCAAGCGTTTTCCCTGCATAACATTCACATCCGGTGACATGCAGATTAAAGAAAAACATGATAGACCCCTGTATTACACAAGGTATATCAGGTCATCTGAAGTGAGCCGCATCCAGGTTGATCCAGGGTTTACGTTGAGCATTATGCCCCCACAGAGTCATGCAGCATCTGGGGATCCCCATTCACTGCATGAGTGCAACCCAGACGACCATTTATGGCTTATACGTCAATGGTGCGAGACTGATGGGGAAGATCAAGCTTAGATGCTAGATCGGGACTTGAGATCAGAAGTGACGTGTTACGTGATTGAGCAGACACGTCATACCTGGGATGTCCATAGATTCACCGCAATTCCATCATCCCATTCATCCTTCATCAGGTGATGAAGTACGCTGATGAAGAAGGAATAGTCTGAAAATTGATCACTGAAAAGCATCCGTTCAAGGGGGTAGAGAACAACTTCACAGACTCTCTCTTTTATGAAGATCCTCTTAAGGCTGCTGAGGATCCATCACCATAGGGCTCAGATTCCGGCAATGAAGCTGACACCGAACTAGAAGCAGAAGTAGTGTTTTTGGGAAATAAACCCTCTTGTAACGAGCATTGATAAACTCGATTTCAATAACACTGTCAATGTTGAAGGCGACTGGTTTATTAACAAGAATTTAGATTTGGCTTACCTTTCTGCGTTGGCCTCTGATTCTATACCGTTAGACACTAATACTGACGTAAATAGTAATCTTTTGTCTGCAATAGATGTCTTGACGCCATTGCACACACCAATAAGGTCATCTTTCAGGTGCATGAAAAAATCAATGACGCGTAAGGAGTCTTCTTTGAAGCGCCGGCCATGCATAAGAGTTATAAGCTAATTCTCTTCGGGAGAGTTGAGTCTGAACCTATGGCTTGTGAAAGTTTAGAGGACAATGCCGAGTCCCCACAATTCTCTCATTATGGGCCAAATGCACGCCGTATGATGGAGAAAATAGGATATAACCTGATAAAAAGGTCTGGCTTGAACTTTAGCAAAGACCAACATTGCATCAACCTTTTGTCCCAAAAGAGAAAGCCCCCAATTGCTATCATAAAACTCAAAGGGGATTAAGCTATGTGTAAACTCCAATCCCACCAGACTTCAAGTCTGAAGAATCTTTATATCATGACCACTCGTCAAACACATCATCGTGGGAGTCGGATGTCAGTATCGGTGCTATCTTCAAAAATCTTTCAGTAAACATGGTTTCAACCAGTCATTTGGAAGATGAAGATAGAGAAATGATTCAGTCAGATACCGAACTCTAGATAAAACACTAGAACACTCTCTCGGACATACATTTTGAGCAGTGCGAGTCGCCAACAGAGGACAAAGTGGTCCAGATAAATCTAGGAAGCGAGGCTAACCCCAAGCCCCCTTCATAAGTGAAAGCTTATCACCGTCCGAGAAAGAAGACTTAATACGTCTCATATAGTAGTATATAGATGTCTTCGCTTGGAACTATGAAGACATGTCTGGTCTCGACCCGCAAGTGGCAATGCATCACCTCAATATTAATCCGGATCGAAATCAGTCAAGCAACAATGACGACGATTCTGTTCAAGATTATGGAGGTAATCGAATTGGAAGTCAAAAAGCTCATAGACTCTGATTTCACCAGGAATGAGCAACACCCTGAGTGGGTAGCCAACATTATACCTGTCTTTTAGAAGAAGGGAAAGATTCAAATTTTCATCGATTCCCGATCTGAATCCTACTTGTCTCAAAGACGAATTCCCTCTTCCAATCACGGACGTCATGGTCGCAACACGTGCGGATTTGAGAGGATGTCTTTTATGAATGGATTTTTTAAATACAATCAAATCAAAATGTATTCTGAAGATGAAAAGTATACATCTTTCAGAACGCCATTGGGGGTGTACCGCTCGCTACCTGTGGGCCTTCAGATTGAAGAATGTAAGGGCAACATAATCAACGGGCTATGAATACAATCTTCCATGAGCATATAGCAAGATCACAGAATGATATGTAGACGATATTGCAGTGAAGAGTCGCGGCAAAAGCGATCACATAGTAGATCTGAAGAGAGTATTTGATACTATGCGGGCATATCTGATTGAGGTTTACCGGCACACAAAAATATATAATTTCAGATCTTAAGATAAAGAGTGCAAGTACTCAATACTATCGCAATAGCAAGTGGCATGCGGGTCGTGATCTATAAGGAGGGACTAGCGATGGAAGCATGGTTCACAGTTGCGGTCTCGGCCGCCGACTCGGCGGGCACTGAGACGGATCAGTCTCGGCGACTCGGATCGGTATCGGGTGATACGCGCAAAACGCTACATAGAAAGCTTAAAAAATTCTAAAAAATCACGACAAAACTTAAAAAATGTAGACATCCACATTCATGTATCATATGTCTAAAATATTATCACCTAGCACACTAAACATAAAGCAAAAGTATAAATACACGCGTCGTCGGTAGAAGCATATCAAAATACATGCACAATATAGTAAATCACACAAACTACACTCATAAATACATGCTAATGTAGTTATTTCCACATTGAATTGCGATGAGACACAAAATTATCATCATAATGCCGAGTCGACCGAGTCAACTTCGATTCTCGGCCTAGTCGGTCTCCTCTGAGTTGAGTCGACCGACTCGTGACTCGGACTCATCTCGGAGCGGGCCGAGACGGATACGACTCGGCCGACTCGTCTCCGACTCGGCCGAGTCTTTGAACCGTGGATGGAAGTTCTTTAGTAAGTTCTCTTTTATGCTACAATTAATGGTTAAAATTCTTCTTTAACTTCTTAAAAGAAAAGAGAAAAATGGAGTTACAGTTTAAGTTAGGAAGAAAGTGGTAGATTGAGAAGGTGGAAAAAATAGAAATGGATATGTACAAAGAAATTGAAAAAGAGTGAAAAAGATTTGAAAGTTGTGGTGTTGGTGATTTACACTAAAAAATTAAAAGAAAGAAAACTAAAACCTAAAAAAACTTACTTACCTCTTCGGCGCCTGCTTACCTTTGACCCGTATCGACGATGTACCTTTGTTTGAAGGCGAGCGAAGTATGACAAATAGGATCTTCCCCATTTTCTATTTACACTATGAAATGAAGGGGCAAGCTATACTACCATAGAAATGGATATCCATCCCCATAAGCCATCAACGACACTTACAAGGGCAAGGAAACTTTGAGGCTATCGGATTCATTTGGATCCACAAACACAGAAGACGGAAGCAAACGAAAACAAGAATAGAATAAAAAAGAAAACTTTGATTCGATTCAAATAACAATGAAAGAAAAGATCACTTACACTGGCGTCACCCTCAGTACAAGCTTGTTCTCATTCCTCCATGAAAGTCTCCTCTCCTCTCAGTTACATAAATAAAACAAAAATTACATAAAAGAAAACTAAAAGCCTAAGTTACAAACTACAGTATAGCCTAAATTCTACTCTCTGCTTGGTCGTTCCCCTTTGCCTTTGAGATTGTAGGTATTTATAGGAGAAATGCAGATGTTAAAGGAGTATGAAGATAGGGGAAGCTGGATATTTTTGAATTTGAATCCTCCCCTTATCTCCAAATTTGATTGATGTGATATTCAGTTCTGATCTGCAGCTTGTTGGCGTGTTGATTGTTGAATATAACTTATCAAATGATAAAATTAGAAATAGTGATCGACTTAAGAGTTGTAAATCTTTAAGTCTTCTTTCTGGATCATCTTGAAGCATTAGAGTTGAATTTCGGTAGCGAAAGTTATGATTCAAATACTAAAATGTATCCAGTCAGAATCTGAGTCAAATTTGCTTCATCTCATCCTTTGATCTTCTCTCTATCCATTTATCCCTTTAGATTTGGACTCTGTGTTTGACGTTATTCTCAGTTGATCTTTAGATTTAACCACTTAATTCACCAAAAACTGAATTTAACCAATTGAATTTGGAATCATCCTTATTTAACCAAATAGATCTAGTTAAATCTGAATTTAACTTATATTTATTTGATTTTATCCTCTTTCTCCCCATGATTATCTTTTGCAAAATAGACATTTAAGACGAGAAATTTAGCAGATTTATTATATGATAAATGTGGAAATGTAATAAAGAATAATGTAATAAATGAGTGCAATCAATATCAACTATAGATGAACCCCACCAAGTCCTTTCTGGTGACAGCCAGCGGCAAATTCCTTAGATTTATCGTAATATCCAAAGGAATCCATCTTGATATGGAGAAAATATGCGCCATCCAAGAGATGCAACCTCCAAAATATCTAAAAGAACTTAGATTGTCCATACATCCAAAAAGTCATATCAAATCTCTCAGAACATTGCTAACCTTCACCACGCTGATGAAGAATGGAGTTTCATTTGTTTGGGACAGTGCTTGCCCGAAAGCGTTTGAGCAAATCAAGCAATACCTCATGCATCCGCCTGTTCTTACAGCTCTAGTGTCAGAAAAATCCTTCCTGATATATGTTAGAGCCATGGATCATTTTTTTGAGAGCTTTGCTAGCCCAAAATAATGACCAAAAACATGAGCAAGTGATTTACTACTCGAGCAGGACTATGATTGGGGCTGAACATCGATACAACCCAGTCGAAAAGGAGTGTTTGGCTCTAGTCTTCGCCATTTAAAAGATGCGACACTATCTAGTGGGCCAGCTCATTCATGTCATCTCCAGAGTCAATCCTCTGAGGTTGCTTATGACGAAACCCTTATCGCTAAATGGTCGATTGGTGAAGTGGGCTATATTGCTCTCGCAATACGAGATGTGATTCATGCCATAGAAAGCTGTGAAGGGATAAGCAGTGGTAAATTTCTTGGCTGAACATCCAGATCCAAAACAACTAAACTTTACGAAGATCTCCCAAACGAGATTGCTGAAGTTTGCATAACCCAGACATCCTTCGAAGAACAAATCTAGCAACTATTCTTCGGCGGCGCGTCAAGAACGGGTCCTAAAGGAAATATCATAGCAGCAGTGGGGGTAGTACTTGTGTTTCCATAAAACTATGTGATTTCTCGTGCGTTTTCATTAACTGAGTTGTATTCCAATAATGTTGCAGAATACAATGCTCTTTTAATCGGAATGCAACTCGCAAAAGAGATTGGCGTCAAGCACCTTGAAGCATTTGGTGATTCGAAACTCATCGTCAACCAGGTTCACGGAGAGTACGAAGTCCGACATGAAGACTTGGTGCCCTACAACAATGCAACCATCGACATGGTGGAGAAGTTCAAAAGCTTCTACATCAATCATGCACCGTGCCAACATAATGCACATGCAGATGCATTGACATTTCTCGCCGCTTCACTGGCTCTTCCAGCTAGAGCGATAGAGAAAATACTCATACACAACAGTGACTTGTACTGCTTAAAATTTTTCCCTTGAAGACAGTTAGACTCCAGTAAGAGAGAGCGTAAAGTCAATGAGGTTTTTGAGACATCAACAAGTCCAAAACTCAGAGATTGGCGATTCTCATTCATCGACTATGTCTTATACGGCATATTGGCTGATGATCCTAAGGAGGTAGTTGCCATCACAAGAAAAACTCGTCGATTCTATTACAATGCGATTCAACGGACATTATATCACCGGTCGCATAATGAAATCCTGCTACCCTACCATCATACAAAGAGGCACATGAAGCACTCAAGGAAGCTCACGATGGTATGTGTGGTGCTCACCAACCCGGCTCCAAGCTTGGGGATCGATTCCGAAGACTTGGCTACTATTGGTCAAGATGATTTCTGACGCCATCACCTATGCCAAGCAATATCACATCTGTCAGATTCATGGTGACTTCATCTATCACTCATCATCTTCTTTGTGGCCATTTGAGATGTAGAGAATAGACGTCATTGGACCGATAAGTCCTCCAATATCCAAAGAACAATGGTGCGTTTTGGCTATAACTGATTACTTCTCCAAATGGGTGAAAGCCATCCCCCTGAAAGAAGTAAAGACGTCAGACATGATCAAATTCATCAAGCATCACATAATATACGGCTTTGGTATGTTTCGACGGATCATCCACGATAATGAACCTCAATTCGTCTGCCAAGCATTTCATAGGTTCTGCAACAAATTTAGAATTCAAATTGTGTCTTCAACGATATATTATCCAGCCGCCAATAGCCTTGTAGAAGCTTTCAACAAGACGATTGAAAATTTTCTCAAGAAGTTCGTCTCGAAAAATCAACATGACTAGGATGAGAGTTATGCAAATGTTTCTGGACTTACCGCACAACAGTGAGAACCCCGATAAATGCTACATGATTTTTCTCATGTATGGTTGTGAAGCTGTACTTTCGCTAGAAATTCAGATTCTATCTTTACGAGTTGATTTGCTAACAGAGATGACGAACGAGGAGAAGCATCAATTATGCCTCCAGGAGTTAGAAGGTTTATATGACAAACTCCTACAAGCTCAATAACAAATTGAGCTCTATCAAGCTCGAATCTCCAGGGCCTTCAACAAAAAATCAAGGAATGAATTTTCAAGAAAGACTACCTTGTTTTAGCTGACAGAAGACCCATGGTCATGAACATAAGACAAAAGGAAATTTCAACCCCCAAATGAGAAGGACCGTTTGTAGTAGAGACAATCTACTCAAACGGAGCTTATCGTCTTACAAATCTAAATGACGATCGCTCATGATGCTGATTAATGGCAAATACTTAAAGAAGTACTATATTTGATCCGGTTCAATACCACACCTCTGATCGAATTAGTACTATCCCTGATCATGTTAACATTATACATCTGATTATCTAGTCAAAGCTGACTACTCCATCCTTTCATGAATTGGTTTTGCGATTTGAGCAAGTTTGATCAGAGGTGTAATGCTAACTTTGACCCGATCCTATCTTATTGTTTAGGTGAATTAGGGTTTATGATTCAAGATGTTTGGGAGAGCGCCAAAGATAAGTGCTAAGGAAGAGTTATTTCTTCAAATGATTACATCACCGATCGATGATGACAAGCCGATCAAATATCGGGAAATAATGATGCATGATGTAGACATTGAACTGATTGAAGAAATAACTAAGGCAAACTATCGATTTTAGCATTATCACTCTTCTTCATCAATGACATCGAGCTGATTGAACATCGAGGACAATGATGCATGATGTCAATATTAAATTCATGATATAGGCAAACTATCAGTTTTAGCCTTGTCACTCTTCTCTATTGCCAACATCAAGCCGATCGAATGTCAGGTTCCAGTGATGCATGATGTCAACATCGAAGACATGATATAGGCAAACTGTCGGTTTTAACCTTGTCACTCTTCTTCATCGATGACATCGAGCCGACCGAACATCAGGAGACAGTGATGCATAATGTTAATAATAAAGACATGACAAAGGCAAATTACCGATTTAGCCTTGCAACTCTTCTTCACTGACAACATCGTGTCGATCGAATGTCAGGAGCCATTGATGCATGATGTCAACATCGAAGAAATGCAAAGGCAAATTACCAGTTTTAGCCTTGTCACTCTTCTCTAGTATATAGACCTGCATCCATTTTCAATTTGGAAGAATAAGTTATATTTTGATGTCGAGCATGTCTAGGTAACAATTTTAGACACTCCTCTTCCTGATCGTTCCTCTCGATTCAGAAGGATGGCGTATCTAGCCTGACTTTTTCATATGTAATGGTGAAATGTCTCCCTCCTTTTGATCGATCGAAGCTCGATTGCACGTTGAGGTCATCTAGAAATTCACATAAACTGATTGAATGAGTTTATTTGATGACTTATCAAGCCGAACTCATTGAAGAAAGTTCGCAATGCATCTTTGCAGAACCTTTTCAGTATTTTCACATTCATATCAAAGTGTGACGACTGATGGAGGATCAGAGAGAATTCCATAAAGAACACTAATCTCCTGATAAAACCCCCATGGAGTTTGTACTCACTTCTTTATTTCTTAGTGAGAGTTTAGAAGTCATCTGCAGAATAAATATCCAGAAAGTACATCATGTTACTTAAAGTAACATAACAATCCAACGCCTCCAACGACTAAGAATAGAAGAAAAAGTTGGTTTTGAGCCCAACAAAAAAATGTTCTATAACTCATCATGCTGAGGGAAATAGCATAACTAGCCCAACTCAAACGGTAGTTGGTAAAAGCAAACCAAATCCGTTGATAGCTGAGAATTTACTAAAAATCCTATGGGACCTGATCTCGCCAACCTCTCCAAAATCTCTTACTAATTCCCATCCATTGAATGGTAGAACACAAAAAATTGTAGTTATTTTCCTAACGAAATGATTACAGATCGAACCTATCATGTTAACATTATACCTCTGACAATAAGACTTCAATATATCCCCAGCGGATTAAACTCTACTTGTCAGTTCTCTTCAATAAAATAACATGCCCACCAATCTCAGTCAAGTTAACATTACACTTCTGACCTAATTTGCTCAAATCGCAAAACCAATTTTAGTCAAGTTAATATTACACCTCTGACCAAACTTGCTCAATCGTAAAAAAATCAAGTTACTATTATGTTAAATATTACACTTTTAGCAGTAACAAATTCTTGTCATATTAATATCACCTCTGACAAATCAAATTGTTTAAATGGCAAATTCAGTTACTGTTGTGTTCTATATTACACTTTTAACAGTAAATAAATCTCTGTCAAGTTAACATCACACCTTTGACAATTTAATCTGCTCAAATTGCAAATCCATCTCAATGTTAAGTTAACATTAAACCTCTGACAGTAATCTTCTTAATTTTTTCAATGAAAATGAGATCTTTGGTTATTACTACACCTCTGCAGTGCTAAGTTAATGTTACACCCCTGGCACATCTTACTGTTGAGTTGACATTATACTTATTTCAGTGAAAATGAGACTTTTAGTGCTAAGTTAACTGATACCTCTGGCACGCAAAAAATGTTATCTTAATATCATACCTCTAACAATAATTTTCTCAATTTTCTTAATGAGAATGAGATCTTTTGGTTAAAATTACATATCTCCTACTCAACTTTCTCAATGGAAGTATCCAAACTTCAATTTCTAAGTTAACCGTTACCTCTGGCAATCAAAACTGGTTGCTTTAATCTGTTTGATTTTTCTACAAAATAGATGTGATTCAAAAGCAAAATTGTCAACAAACGCGATAGTCGCGTTCAACTGAGATCTACGTCTCAAATGAGGTCTGTGTTTAAAATAAGGGTCGTGTTAACAAGGTTCAAATGAAGTCAGCGTCTTCTCAGATGAAGGACACGTTTGAAGGTACAAATGCGACGGTCTCATTTCAAGTGCAAAACTTGCATGGGAGCTGTGTTCTCTCAAACACAAGAATTGCGTTTACATCCAACAGACGCAACAGATTCGCTGACTGAGGTTTAATTTTTGTAAACAGTTTAACAGTACGCTAGTAGAAGAAGTCAACAATTCAACTGGTTTAATAGTACATCGACAAACAAATCAGAGCCCAAAGAAGTTCTAGATAGAGTTTCTAAATATTGAATTTCTAGATACTTGCGATTATCATTTTCTCTGAGGGCTTCAAGAAGTTCAACAGTACACTGATAAAGACCAGAATCCAGACTTGATCAAGCTCCAGGAATTTCAAAAGATTGCAAGTCCAATCACGAAGGTTCAAATTAAAATGAAGTCTAAAAGTATTTCAAAATCCTTCTCAGTCAACCATGAAATTTTAAAAACTTTAGAGGGGGTTCTGTAGGTTGTCTAAATTTTACTGAAGATAAAACTTTAAACACAGGTCTCATTCCAACACAAGGGTCACGTTTTCATACAAGCGCGAGTGTCGCGCTTCATTAACAATGCAGCGCAAATGTCGCGTTCGATGCTAAACACAATGGTCATGTTACTCTTCAATACACAGACCTCAGGGTTGCGTTTCAACACAAACGCGAGTCTGAGTAACTCTGCGTTTCAACTCAAACGCGAGCCTGTGAGCTCTACGTTTCAACATAGATGCAAGCTTGTGAGCCCCGCATCAGAACGAAGTCTGCGTTTTCTGCTGTAACTGACAACTATCAACTGGGTCAATTAACACCCACATTTTTTTTTCACATAATGTGGAATTAATCCCCATCATGGAGAGATTTAAGGGGACAGTTACACCCCAAAAATTCTTATAAATAGCCATGAATAGCTAAAGGGATGGGGTTTAACTTTTTGGCATTGAGCGTTTGGCTTTTGCTTCGTGGCTTGATAAAACTCTTGGCTTTTAAAAGCTTCAAGACTTCTGCCTGAAAAGAGAGGAGAAAATTTTAACACTTGCTGAGTTCAAGTAGAATTTTAATCTCTTGGAGATTGTTAGCTATTGATTAAAATTTCATATCAGTGTGCTTCAAACGAAAGCAAGAAGAAGATATGAAGATCAAGCTTTCTGTTCGGCTCGTCAACGGAGAACAAGATTCACTCTCCACCGCTACACGAAGAATCCAACATTAAACAAAGGGAGATCCACTCAAAACTCTTCCCTCTTCTGTAATCAGATTTTGTCCGTTGTAATTTTCATCCAATCAAAGGAATATTACTTCGAATTTTTTCGGTCCCACAATATTGTTTCTTAAGATTGATACTGGATAGTCTAGGACAGTGTTCAAAATAATGCGTTACGTAACGCGTTATAACGCGTTACGATAATTAACGCAAGACAAACGTTAGGAAACAGGCACAAATAACGCAAAAACCCATACTTGCGTTTTTTTACTTGGTAACGTACGTTACGTTATTTTCGTAATGCACAGTAACATACATTACTATGCAAATCCTATTTTTATAAAATCCACCCACCTGATCCCTCTCAAACTCCACCCAAGCCTTCATTCTCGATCTAGGGCACAGCAAAATCCCCCCCCCTAAAAAAAAAAAATCAGACGACGAAGAAAGAAGAAAAATCTCCCAATCCCTTGTCGTCATCGGTGGTTCCCCGTCGTCAGAGGATCCCTCACCGTCTCTCGTCTCGTCCTCGGCGTCTTGAAGAAGAATAAAGAAGAAAGAAGAAGAAAGAAGAATACCTACCTGATTCTTCATCATCGTCGCTGAATCCTTCTCGTCGTCGCTGATTCCTCAGCACCATCTCAGGTCTCTCTCTCCCTCTCCTGATCTCTCTCTATCTCTTTCCCTATCACTCTCTCTGCTTACTCTCCCTCCCGATCTCTTTCTGTCCTCTCCACCCTCCTTTCTCTCTCACTGCTCTCTCTTCCTTTGAGAGATCGAAGGAGGAGAGAGCAGTGAGAGAGAACGGGAGGGGGAGAGAGTAGAGAGATCGGGAAGGAGGGAGGGAGGGGAGAGGGAAAGCATAGAGAACAAGAGAGCACAGAGAGATTAGATGAATTGCAGAGAGAGTGATCAGGTAAAGGGGGGAGAGTGATGCATTTTAATTTAATTATTATGCTCTTAAATTCAATTCAGAGATAGAACATAGAAATATCATGCTTGTTATATTTTTGCTAAATTATCATGCTTGTTAGTTGTTATAATGAAATTACAATGCTTGTTAGTCATTAATTGTTATAATTCATGCATGTTTGAGTTGATTGAATAGCATGGCTAAAAGTTTGGATCCCGCACATGTTATTATGATACTTGCTAAAATTTGTTGTGAGACTTGATAAATGTGTTATATATTATTGTGATATTTTTTTAGATTTTTTAAAATTATTATTCTATTTATTAAAATTCTTAAATATAGTGTGTGTGTGTGTGTGTGTGTATTAAATAAATACTAAATCGCGTAACCTACGTTAAGCGTTACGTTATAACATATTTTAACATAACAGAGAAAAAACTTTATTGTTACATTATCGTTATTTTAAACATTGGTCTAGGATCAATTTTAATTTGAAGTTTTTGTATGGATTCTTCAGGTGTTCATGGTTTTATTTTCGTTATTAATGCACTTTATTCATTAAACCGATAAGGATTGTTATCAGAACATTTTTAAACCTCACATTTGGTTTTTCATGCCCTCAAAACAATACTTTGATGACATTTTACGTGAAAAGTTTTCTGAAATTGTGGGGAGCCCATACTATATGGCTTCTGAAGTATTGAAGCGGAATTATGAACCAGAAATAGACATATGGAGCGCAGGAGTCGTTCTTTATTTTCTTCTTTGTGGAGTCCCCCCATTTTGGGCTGGTAAGATGTCTCATCTTGGTTTCTTTTCTATCAAAAGATCTTTGCGCGCGCAAACACTGATATATTTCTCAAAAGTAGACTGCTTTTTCCTCTAATGGGCAACCTTACAATTCAAATTTCAGAAACTGAACAGGGGTTTGCACAAGCCATTCTTCTGGGGCATATAGATTTCAAGCGTGAACCATGGCAAAGGGTTTCAGAAAATGCTAAAGCTTTGGTTCGGCAGATGTTGGAGCCTGACATAAAATTAAGACTAACTGCAAAGCAAGTTCTTGGTATCGTGCATCTCAGTCATTTACACATGTGCCATTTTATTAGATTGCAGGAGTGCATTTTTAAACTTTAAATGTTGAATAGCATCACTAACTTTTTAAATGTTGAGTAGCAGCAGTACTTAAAATGTTGAGTAGGTCTAATGCAAGTCTTGGAAATGAAGGCGATTACCTTTTGCAAATGTTATCATCATCTCCTAGACTCATTTATCCTTGATGAATTGTTGAGCTTTGCTCCTTGGTTTCACAGAAGTTGCATGACGGTAGGTTTTCATATTTGCCAACTGGATACTAGGTTCATGGTGACAGAGCTTTCGATACCCAACGCAGAACTTTTGATATTCTACCAACTTGTTGGTGCTTGCAGAATTTCGTCAAGTTCCTCACATCTTAGGGGCTGTTTGTTTCGCGTAAAATGCCGTAATTCGTAAATGACTTACAACCCAGTTACAACTACGGCGTTTGTTTGGACCGTAATTCGTAAAAGATTTACGCAACTCAACTGTCACTCACTTGCAACCCAATTACCACCCACTTACAAATACAGTTAATTTTGTGGTCATGCAGATTTGTATTATTTTCTTATATAATATTAAATTTTTTTAATATTTAGCATTTTTAATATTTATTTACAATATTAAAACTTTTTAAAGCACCAAATAGTTAATTTTGTGGTCAACTTTTTCACTTACGACTTACACATTATGACAAAAAATACAATACACTTTCCCACTTATAATTTTATATTACCAACCAAACACCGTAAAACTTACATGCATGTAATTCATTTACAACTGTAAAAGACTTTACCAATTACGACTTATGAATTACGACCAATTACGACAACCAAACAGACCCAAAGTTGCTGACCTCTTGGGTCCTTTTCTTTGGCTTCAGCCCTAAACCCCAAACAACCTTATAGTCTTGAAACACCCACAATATGGATGTCCCAGAGGCACTATAGCCAGTGCCATGTTGTTTGGAGAAAAGCTTAGGTGAAAGGATGATGAGCAAGTCTTACCCAATAGCTACTTGTATAATTCATCAAAAGAAAATTACTAGTGGTCTGCGTGTGCCTGATTTGGCATCTTTTGCCCATTGTAGCGATATCGCCTTTTGCAGGATTGAGGAATTTTACTTATGAATTCCCTCTTTTTCTTTTCCTAATAAGCACTTGAGATGAAATGGGATAAGTTCCCTTTTGGTCCGTGGACTGTTTTTAATCTTGTGATATTGATGAGGATTAGTTCTTGTGCATGCACATGCACTGATGCGTGCGTTTGTTTAGCCTTATAACTTGCAGCTTTTATCTATTCTTGGCCCTTGTTTGCTTTGAAGTTTAAGTACTAAACAAATATTATTTCCTGGACAATTGTCCTGAAAAGAAAGTTTATGGACTTGCCTTTACAATTTCTTATACTGCATTTTACCGCATTCCTATCCACAAAACTCTGGTTTCTATATGAAGATATGTGCCAATCAACCATAAAGTAGTTTTTAGTGCTATTGTTCCTCTGCAGATATTTTATGATTTTTGATAAAATAGTGTAAAGTTTCACATCTAAAGAAAATTAAAATATTTAGTCCTTTCCATTGAATTACTAGCTTTTAGAAATCAACTGTAGCCTATCCTTTAACACGTATCCTGTATAACTTCAATGACATGGCTTCTTCCTTCTCTTTCTTCTAGAACATCCATGGCTCCAGAATGCTATGAAGGCTCCAAATGTTCATCTAGGAGATGTTGTCAAGTCAAGGCTTAAACAATTCTCGGTGATGAATAGATTCAAAAGGAGAGCTCTAAGGGTTTGTCGAATCTTCAAATTTTGCATTTTTTTTTTCAAGATTATGTCCTATCTATATCTTGATTCTTAGCTGTACATTTCTACCAATAGGTTATTGCTGACCATTTGTCGGTTGAAGAAGTTGAAGGCATGAAAGAAGTGTTTAAGGTGATAGACACAGATAATGATGGAACCGTGTCCTGTGGGGAACTGAAAAATGAAGTTACAAAGCTTGGCACCCAGCTCATGGAATCTGAAGTGCAGATGCGTATTGAAGCTGTGAGTATATCATGGTCCTAAACTAAATTACCAAAATAAATATGAGCTTACTTATAAACGAAAACCAGGTTGACATTTTGCTTCAAATTTGATGCATAATCTTGGTTTTGTAGGTTTGTTTTTCTTATTTCCTTGCTGGACTCTCAAGAATTACTGCATAGAAGTGTAACATTGCCCAAAAGATTATTTCTCGAATTTGAATGCACTTTGGATCCTTTTCCTTGATGCCTCCCCTCCAAAATCTCCCTCTTGTTTCCCTTGCCCTTTTTAAAATAATACCCAGTTCCAATTGCACAAAGGCAAATTAGCAAATAGGGCAATAATTCAAAACATGGAATATGCAATAACCTCAATAAATATGCATAGCTTATTCTTAAGTAGATATTTGCTTTATGACGATAGCAATCACTCCATTTACAATAAGCACAAGTATGTAGAGAGATGTGTCTGCGTGCACGTGCATGCATGCGTGCGTGTGAGCATGTGTGTGTGTGAGAGAGAGAGAGAGAGAGAGAGAGAGAGAGAGAGAGATCTAACCTACTACTTAAGGGCCTCCAACTTAAGGGAGAGAGAGCTAAGGGACTACTTAAGGGCAGAGAGAGAGAGAGAGAGAGAGAGAGAGAGAGAGAGAGAGAGAGAGAGAGCTAACCCACTACTTAAGGGCCTCCAACTTAAGGGGAGAGAGCTAAGCCACTACTTGAGGGCCTCCTACTTAGGATTTCAAACCACTTTCCTCCATTAGCTTTTTTTGCTGTTCGAAGATGTACCTTTCTACAAACACTAATCCACTTCTCACCGAATGATTAGATTTCTCCTACAACCACCATTCCATTTTCCACCAAAGTGATTAGATTTCTCTTATAGTCACTAATACATTTCCCAGCAAAGTGATTAGATTTCTCTTACAGTCACTAATCCATTTCCCACCAAAGTGATTGGATTTCTCTTACCACTCTAATCCAAGGTGATTGGATTCTCTTAATTCAAGTATATTTTTGATGTGTTCACCACAAGATGAGAACCAATGTAGCTCAAAAATAACAAGAATTGCTGTGGAAGCAAGATTATAGTTTGAGGTTCTAATGGTAAAGAGATTGAAGAATGAGATTGATTTGGCACTTTAGACCTAAGGAATAATCAAGAGATTTTGGTATATAGAAACTCAAGGTTAATTTAGATGTTGAAGTTATACATTTAAATCTCTTTGGACGAGAACTGTTTGTAAGCTTGGAAGAATTTGTCAAAGGTAGATTCAAGAATATGAAAGGTGTGATCCTATAGATCAAGTCCCTTTGAATATTTGAAAACAGTAACCTTGAAAGAAATTCTGAAGGTAGATTCAAGAATATGATAGACGAAATCTTGTCAAAATAAGTCTATTTGGATATTGAAGAGTAGTAAGCTCAAGGGTTTTTTCAAATTGATTTGATAATATGAAAAATGATTTCAAGATATACAAGATTTGCAATTAAGCTCTCATGATTTCTTCTATTTTTTTTCTCTATCCTATTAGCCGATTCCGATATATATCGACAACAATATTGAATGTCGATCTTGACAACATTGATATTAAAAATTATTGAACGAAATTGATGCCGAGATTTAAATCATGATCTAAGCATTTGAAAATAAGAGTATTTATACTCCAAAATTAGATTTAGTTGTTGAGGAAAAGATGCTCTCAAATCAATGGTCAAACTAATAGTTTTTCGTCAAATCTGGCTATGATTATACTTTGAAATTTGTCAAAGCTGCAAGAGACATTTTTTTTAGCTTTTATCTCATGAACTCTCCCAGTTTAGGTTTTAGTTTTTTATTTTTTTTTCATGATCTTCCCTGATGAAAGTTTGCTATTTTCCTACTCTATTAGTAACTAAGTAGTACAAAGAGCGCAGAAGTTCAATAGTGATGTCAATCATAAGATTCAAGCCGGCTGGTTGAAATGGAGGAGCGCAACATGAGTTAATGTGATCGTAATATTCCATTATGACTGAAGAGAAAGTTTTATCTGACTGCTATTAGGCCAGCTTTATTATATGGCATAGAATGTTGGCTATAAAGAGATATCATGCCCAGAAGATGAGTGTAGCGGAGATGCGCATACTTCGTTGGATGTGTGGTAACATGAGGAGAGATAAGGTGAGAAATGAGGATATTCATATTAAGATAGGTGTAACTTCTATAGAAGAGAAGATGAGAGAAAATTGCCTACGATGATTTGGTCATGTGCGACGTAGACCTACAGATGCGCTAGTCCGACGAGTAGAGCGTATCAAATTAGAGCAAGTTAAAAATGCGCAGGGGAGATAGAAGAAAACATGGATGGAGGTAAAACGACAATATATAGCGGCTAAAGGTCTTAGGAAAAACATATTGCTTGATAGGAATGAGTGGAGAAAGCTGATCCATGTGCCCGATCCGGCGTAATTCTCTTTTGGTTCATGTAGCCTACCCCAAATACTTGGGACAAATGGCTTAGTTATCATTGTGTTAGTAACTAGTAGTAACATAAGTCCCTAATTTATGACTTTGCGCAATTATACGCATATTGAATTTGAATCTGTTGACTATATACAATATATCTGTATTTCTATAAAGTATTTCCTAATCTTTGTACTTGTGAGTTCTCTTGTTTTGTACTTCCTTGATGAATTCATTACAGAGCTTGGCAACAAGGTGGCTTAAGTCTGATTACATAAAAAGACACTAATATATTTTTGTTGTATGTATGGATTGACCTGGTACATCACAGGAACTCACAACAAAGGGTAGCTTGAGTCATGGTTATAAGGCAGATCGTTGATGCTACATGTGTGATAGCATTGTGTGCTCAAGGAACCATTCCGCTTGTGAAATTGTCTGCTAGGATTTTTTGTTAGTAAAGAAAGATTAATCACTAATATATTTAGTATAGGGAGAGAGGAGATAAAAAGACATCAGAAGAGTTTTTATACTCATATGGAAAACAACGCAGAGACCGGTAACCAAAAGGAGCAAGAACGGAGCTTGCTGCAGGCCAAGACAGGGACCGGTCGATCACCCGGTCGACCTGTGTGCATAACGTGCACAGGCATGGTCCGAACGACTGCCCGGTCTACCATGGCAAGTAAGCGGTCGACAGACGCGGTCAATCGACTGAAAGGCAGCTGCTCTCTGTTGGTCCCGATCGAGCGGACCGGTCGACTGAGGACGTGGGTCGGTCGACTGGCCAACACGTTCTGTCACTTCTGAACAGATTCAGACTCATTAACAGATTCAGACTCATTTTCTATTTGGGGTCGAATCCAATTCGGGTTTACTAAATCCCTGTGACTCTCTGACTATAAATATAGGTTAGAGCCCTTATGAATTGAATCCTACTGAAAATCCTCTTGGAAATTCCTTGAAGAATGAAACAAGTTGTAATTGATTGTTGAATCAATAAAATCTCTCTCCCTTGCCCTGAGGACGAAGGCAAATTGTTGAAACTCGTTAAATACTGTGTTGGATTGCTTTCTCTCTTATTTCTTTGTTCTTGTGCGTGTGGGTACTTCTCTGGCGCGTTCATCTCTGTTGCTTGAGTTCCTCAAGTTGGTTGTTGCCCGGATAGAAGGCGCTAGGCGCGAGAAGTTCTATCGTCGGAGTCGCAATAAGTGGTATCAGAGCATCCCAGGTTCGTCGTGAGATCGTGTGTTGATTCCAAAGGCATTAGTGGCGGTTTGGGAGAGATCGTTTATCGATCTCGGATAAGCGTTGGGATTTTTTGTGGGATCGTGTGTCGATCTCAAAACAACATTTGCATTGCTCGAGGAATCAAATTTGGAAAAGTAGATCGCTTCGTAATCTCTTCGAGGGTTTCGCTTTGAGGTAAGAATCCTATCTTTATCTAGTTTGTTTGGTCTAATTTCGTTTGTTTTTCGCATTGTTTGAGGAATCAATTGAGAAGATGGCTGGAGATAATACATCTACGGTGAAATTCGTGAATCTACATCCATTGAGGATTGATGTGGTAAAGTTTGAGGGCAAGAACAATTTTGATATGTGGAGATGTGAGGTGATGGATGCATTGATGGTATCAAATCTCGAAGACACTCTACGGTTTGAGAAAAAGCGCGAGACTACTACTGAAGAGGATTGAGACAAGATGAACGGAACGACGTGTGGCTTGATCAGGTCTTGTTTGACACAGGACATCAAGTATCATGTGTTCATGAAATATCTGCAAGGTAGCTGTGGGAGATTCTGGAGAAAAAATATCTGACGAAAAGAATCGAATCACTGTTCAGCTGAAAAGAAGGCTTTATCATTTCCAGATGAAGAGAGGATGCTCTATTGATGAACACATGAATACTACACAAAGCTTCTTACAGATCTAGTTAATGTGGATGTGAAGATCGATGAAGAGGATAAGGCGATGATTCTATTGAATTCTCTTTCTGAAGAAGAGTATGAGACCTTTACTCTTACATTGATCAATGGATGATAAACACTTAAATACAGTGAGGTGTATGCTGGTCTTATGAATTATGAAGTAAGGAAGTAGGATAGATTTCTTCTTCTGGGAGCACAACAACAGAGACGTTGGCAGTAAGAGGTAGGAGTTCCAATCAGAAGGGTAGAAGTGATCAGGAGAGATCGAAGTTCAGATCAGGTTTCAGAAATCTGAAGAAGAACCAGTGCTCCTTATGCAAAGAGTTAGGGCACTAGAAGGTTGATTGTCCGATGGCCAAAGGTAAGAAGGAGTAGAAGACTGAGGCAAATCTCGCACGGGTGGTCAGTACTCATGTCAGTACTTCACAGGAAGATAGATCGGACTCAGACTCATTGGTATTTTTTCTACTACTCTTACTGTTGGTTACTCAGATAATGCTGAGTGGATCTTAGATACAGGAGCTACCTATCAGGTGTGCCAGAACAGGGACTGATTTTCTAGCTTTGAGAAGCTAGATGGATGTTTCACTGTCATGGGTGATGATCGTCCATGTAATGTAGAGGGGATAGGTACAGTCCGTGTCAAGATGTTTGATGGGATAGTACGAGAAATGAAGTGAGATATATACCTCAACTCAAAAAGAATCTTATCTCAGTTGGTGCTTTAGAAACGTTGGGTCTTATGGTATTTATATGAGATAGTGTTCTCAAGATGACTAAAGGTTCAATGGTGGTTATGAACGACGTCCACTCGAACAATCTCTACTACTTGAAGGGTAGTACAATTATAAGTCAGGTGGAGACTTCTATTTTTCAGATAATGTTTGCACACTGGTCTGGCAGATAAGGCTCAGATACGGAGAAGAAAAGTCTTTACAAGCTCTAGTAAAGAAGGGATCATTGGAAGGTGCATCTACCTATAATTTGGAATTGGGTGAACACAGCGATTTGGATAAGAAGAAGGTGAAATTCAGTACCACTACTCACCACTCTGAAGGTCTTCTTGATTGTGTTCACGTAAGCAATTGGGGACCTGCTAAGACTGCATCGCTTGGAGGTCATAGGTACTTCGTCTCTTTTATTGATAATTTATTTAAGCATTGTTGGATATATCTCATGAAACAAAGGTTTGAAGCCCTAGTTATGCTGGTGAAGTGGAATGATATGATGGAGAAGCAGACTGATAGGAAGATCAAGGAGGTACAAATTGATAATACTGAAAGATACAAGAACCAATTCCTACATTTTGGCCAAAACACTAGTATTGGTACTCACTCACAGATGAAATATATGGATTGGCTAAGGAAATAAACTATTTCTTTCTGGAGAAGGCTCAGTGTTTGTTGTCTAATGTACATTAGATAAATCATTTTAGGCTGAGGCGATTGTGTATGTTAGCTACTCATAAATGGATTATCATCGACTGCGACAGGAGGTAAAACTCCACTGGAAGTTAAATCTGGGAAAGCTGCTCAAGATCATGGTTTGCTGCGAGAATTTGAAAGTCCGGCCAACTTAAGTGCCAAAGATGGCAAGGTGAATCCGCGAGCAAAAAAATTTGTGTTTTTGGGTGTTAAAAGAAATATGAAAGGCTACATGTTGTGGGACTCCGAAAACAAGAAGATCGTGTTAAGTCAGCATGTCACATTTGTTGAGACTTCAATGTTGAAGTCTACCATCTCTCAGCAGGTGGAGAGGACGAAGACCAAGAAAATATCGCAGCGGGTGGGGTTGATTCTACTCGACCATCTCCAGTTGGCTCGGTATCAGTAAGGACTTCACGGAAGTGACACCAGGTGAAGATCATGTAGCCAATCTTGATTCTGAACAGGTTGAAGATATTGATGAGAATGTTGAATTATTTGCAGCCAATGGAACCAAGGTAAAACCACAAAAGTGGGTAAAGAAGCATGAATCTCAAGTTTGTGGCTGTGACAAGCTCAAGTTGAAAGTTGTTCTCTATGACGGTAGTAAAGAGGTTCATATAACTCAGCCAGATCGATTCACTGCTGAAGATTCAGTCGAAGGTGCTTGAACTCAGTAGAGCTCATTCCAATGAACTACGGTTGACTTGATCCTTGGGCAAGTTACATAGGCAGCCGTAAAGGTGCGATTTGGTGATGCAACCCGTATAAAGCTATTTAGTGTATTTGGGTTCTCGAGAAGCTGATTGGGACTTTACGTAGAGGTGAAGAGTTAGACTTCACGTAGAGATGATGTACTGTGCTCTCGATGAACAGTTGATCTTCTCGTGAGAAGATGGTTGAGTTTGCATAAGGGGGTGTGCATCCAGTTTGTTGAAGCCGATGATGATGTATGGTGTGCTCTACTTAGATTTGGTTAGACCGTCTTGAAGACCTATAGATGAAAGAGAGCTAGTCAGTTGAAGATCATTGTTGGCTCATGTTGGGTTCTTCTTGAGGTCATATGGAATAGAGTTCCATAAAGTTACTGAGTTGTAGACACATTTGATGATCAGCTCGTATGATATTTCTCTTCAGGTGGAGTGATGGGAAGGCATGTATGATGCATTCCGAGCTGATAGCTGAGCTAAAGTTGGAAGCTTACAATTGATACTGGAGTTTGGTGAGAGTTGCATGTGACGATGACAAACTCAATTTGGATCAGGTGACACCAGATTAATGGAAATCAATTGTATGTGTGCTGTCGATTCATTTTGAAGGAACATGTTTCGTCTATTGGCCAAGTCGAGATCGTGTGTGGATTTCACCGAGATCGCGTGTCGATTTTGTTCGGGGCGCTCAAGCCAAGATCGTGTGTCGATTTCGCCAAGATCGTGTGTCGATTTCGCCAAGTTCGTTGGAGTTCGGCTCAGATTTGAAAAATCTTCACTGAGGTGGAGAATTATAGGGAGAGAGAAGATAAAAAGATATCAGAAGAGTTTTTATACTCATCGGGAAAATAGCGCAAAGATCAGAAGCCAAAAGGAGCGAGAACGGAGCTTGCTATAGGCCAGGACAGAGCCCGGTCGACCGCCCAGTCGATCAGTGTGCATAATGTGCACAGACATGGCTCGGTCGACCACCCGGTCGACCGTGGCAAGTAAATGGTCGACCGACGCGGTCGACTGACTGAAAGGCAGCTGCTTTCAGTTGGTCCCGGTCCACTGGACCGATCGACCGAGGACGTGGGTTGGTCGACCGGCCGGTCGACCGACAGACGCGTTCTGTCACTCCTGAACTGATTCAGACTCCTTTCCTGTTTGGGGTCGAATCCAATTGGGGTTTCCTAAATCCCTAGGAGTCTGACTATAAATATGGGTTAGAGTCTTCATGAATTGAATCCCACTGAAAATCCTCTTGGAAATTCCTTGAAGCAAGGAACAAGCTGTAATTGATTGTTGAATCAGTAAAATCTCTCTTTCTCCCTTACCCCGAGGACGTAGGCAAATCGTCGAACCTCGTTAAATACTGTGTTGGATTGCTTTCTCTCTTTTTTTCTGTTCTTGTGCGTGTGGGTACTTCTCCGGCGCTTTCATCTCCGTTGCTTGAGTTCCTCAAGTTGGTTGTTGTCCGGATAGAAGGCGCTACGCGTGAGGAGTTCTGTTGTCGGAGCCGCAACATTTAGGACCGTGCAAATTACGGGCCAAACCGAGAAACCGACCGAACCATTCGAATTCGGTCGGCTTGGTCCGATGCGAAAAAAAATTTGATTCGTTGTGGGTGGTAGTTTTTGTGAGTTCGATTGATTCGATTTGGTATGGTTTCTAGAGTTCTTTTAACTGATCCCAACCAAACCACCCTGATAACCAAAACTTATCCATATAAGTAATTTGATTCCATTTACAATCGTTGATTTCCATCGACTTGTCTCTTCTCATTCTCCATATCATACTTATTTTGTCATTGATAGTTGAACTCATTGTATTTGCATTTGATGATGCAGGATAATTGCTGATCCTTCTTTCTTATATTAGCCAATCCTGGAACAGACCACTACTATTGGTTGTCCTGTCTGGTGGGAGCTGAAGAATCGAAAGGAGAGGTAACAATCTAATTACAGGAAAAAGTATCACATACAAAATTGTCTCATAAAATAATTTGTTCGTCTGTGTTGAGGATCAAACAAGAATTGAATTCGGCTCTTGTAAATGTTCTGACCATAACAACTTGCAACGCCATTGTTGTTTGGTCACTTGCGCGTTGTCGTTCATATGGGAACACATTCCGTTTTGATTACCGATAATATTTTTGAAAATAGTTATCCTTTAAGAGAATTTGACTTGCTAAAAAGAGTGCACTCATTCTTCTACAAGGCTGCAGAGTTTTGTGTACTAGGACTTGGAGCAGGAGCAGTTCAAGGTGCTCTGTCAAAATCTCTCGCCTCCAAATAAGTAGAGAAGGTAAGCATGCCAAAGATCTCTTTATTTTATGGAGAAATGCCAAGTAAAAAGAACTAAAATTTTGAGCCTCACGTTCAAGAGGGTTTAGAACGGAAGCAAACAAACCAAACCTAAAATTTCAGTTCGGTCAGCTTTGGTTTGTCCTTCAATCGGTTTGCTTTTGGTTCGGTTCAGCCTTGAACTGTTTGGTTCAATTAGAAATTTTCTTTAAAAAAAAGAACCAAATCAAATCATGCTCAGGTCTAAATATATTAATCAAATACCAATCCCAACATGTGGATTCCAGTGTGAAAGGAAAATTAGACTACGGACAGTTTGTCGCTATTTCTCTTCATTTACAAAGGATGGCGAATGATGAACATCTCAAAACGGCTTTCTCCTACTTTGATAAAGACGGGAATGGCTACATTGATCCACAGGAGCTCCAGGAGACCTTGGTTGAAGGTGGAGCTGCTGACAGTGTTGATGTGGCCAACGATATCTTGCAGGAAGTTGACACCTACAAGGTACAAGGAATGCCTGTTAGAATTAAAATTGTGATGATTTCATGATGATGAATTACCCAAAAGATCAAAATCCATACATCTCAAGAACAATCATAAATAACTGTAAATACATACCTGAAGCCATATCAAGAGGATGATGAAGAAAAGATTGTTAATGATCTCAGTCCTTTTCCTTTGATCCTTGCAAACCCTAATCAGTAGACACTTTCTTCTCTCTGTCTCCTTCTCTTTTCACAAAACCCAAACTAAAATGATGGATCCACAAAAAAGGGGAAGGTTTGTTTTTCTATAATGGAGGAGAGAAGAGGGTCTTCGTATTGCAAATAACCATATTCATAAAACCACCCATCATGGCCCTTTAATATCCCATATGATTATTAAACTTTATACAAATGTAACCTTTATATTTGGGCATACATAAATATCAGTTAGACTAAGATTATGGAATCCAATTAATAATAAAAGGTTAGTGGGCCACTTAATGTGAGACTAACATTCTCCCACTTGGACCACTAGCCGATTATAGTACAACCTTAGAAAACAAATAAAAAGAAAAACTCATTTAAAAAAAAAAAATATATTTTGACTCTATTGGATTCCATACTGAAAAAACTTTGACACGTGATCACGAATTTAAAAATAATAACTGATAAGCCCAAATAATGATATACTGTAATACTACAATTAGCTTGGACCACCAATGTGAGTCATAGCGGTTATACAACATCTATGTCATACTCCCTTCTACGTACCACAACATTGATAACCCTCACTAATAGAGTCTATAACCAAAATGACCCCTGTAATTTGTCTTGTCAAGACTTTTCCTGTTTAACAAACATCCATACATAATATGTGCACACATAGTTGGATAACAGGAAATACAAAAACAAACTTTTATTGCGCAATAATGTCAATTACATAAGCACCAAAACATACATTACAGATTACTCAAAAGACCCCATTCTAATAACATGTTCTTTGAATGTCTTTGGAGGTAATCCCTTGGTCAATGGATCAGCAACCATTAGAGTGGTACTTATATTCTCAATTGACGCCCTTTGTTTCTGAACTCTTTCTTTAACGACTAAGTACTTAAGTTCCATGTGTCTGGAACCACTAGAGTACTTACCATTCTTAGAGAAGAAAATGGCTGCTGTATTATCACAAAATATCTTCAGCGGCCTGGAATAGAATCAACTACACCAAGTGCTGAAATGAAATTGCGTAACCATAATGCATGATTTGTGGCCTCGAAACATGCTACGAACTCAGCCTCCATCGTGGATGAAGCAGTGATAGACTGCTTTACGCTCTTCTACGAGATTGCCCCACCTGCTAGCATGAATATAAAGCCTGAGGTAGACTTTCTGCTATCTGGGCAACCAGCAAAATCTGAGTCCGAATAACCGATCACTTCCAACTGATCTGATCTCCTATATGTGAGCATATGATCTTTTGTCCCTTGAAGATATCACATCACTTTCTTTGCCAATTTCCAATGCTCTATTCCTGGATTACTCTGGTATCTTCCTAACATTCCAACAGCAAACCTGATATCTGGCCTGGTACAAGTATGTGCATACATCAAGCTCCCAACTGCTGACGCATACGGAACTTTCTGCATTTGTTCCTTTTCTAAGTCATTTCTTGGACACTGACTCCCACTTAATTTGTCACCCTTCATGATGGGTGCACAACTGGCTGAGCAAAGTTCCATGTGAAATCTTTCCAAGACTCGATTGATATAACCTTTCTGAGACAGTCCTAACAATCTTCGAGATCTATCCCTGAAGATCTCTATGCCAATGACATAAGCTGCCTCACCCATATCAACCATTTTAAAGTTCTTGGTAAGATAGTCTTTGGTTTCATACAGTAAACCAACATCACTACTGACTAACAAAATATCATCCACATACAGAACCAAAAAGATAAACTTGCTCCCACTGATCTTCAGATATATACACTGATCAACAGTGTTTTCTTTAAATCCGAATGAGGTAATGGTATCATTAAACGTTATATACCATTGCCTGGAAGCTTGTTTTAGTCAGTATATGGATTTCTTTAATTTGCAAGCCAAGTGTTCTTTTCCTTTCTTTGCGAACCCTTCAGGTTGCTCCATGTATATTTCCTCATCCAAATTTTCATTCAGAAAAGCTGTTTTAACATCCATTTGATGTAACTCTAAGTCATAATGAGCTACAAGGGCCATGATGATTCTAAAAGAGTCCTTCTTTGATACTGGAGAGAAGGTTTCTTTATAATCAATGCCTTCTTTCTGAGTGAAGCCTTTAGCCACAAATCTGGCTTTATATCGTTCGATATTGCCTTTGGAGTCGCGCTTGGTCTTAAAGACCCATTTACACCCGACTTTCTTACAGTTACTAGGCAATTCGACGAGATCCCAGACTTTGTTTTGGTCCATAGATTTCAACTCATCATTCATAGCATCAATCCATTTGCTAGAATCGTTACTTTCAATGGCTTGTGAAAATGAAACTGGATCTTTATTAATCCCAATATCGAAATCAGATTCCTGTAGATACACCACATAATCATCTGAAATGACAGATCTTCTTTCCCTTTGAGATCTCCTCAAAGCTGTCGGTTGTGATGGTTCTACAACATTTTCAATGGCGATATCCTTATGAAGTGGTGAACCATTATCATTATGTTGTTCTGGTGACTCAGCTTGATGATCAAGCTGAGGGACAACAATTTCTCTTGAAGAAAAGGGTATTGGGATATTTACTCTTATCACTTCAAGATCTACCTTTCTAGGTTCATCACTCCCACTAATTTCACCATTCTCAAGGAATCTGGCATTACCAGTTTCAACAATTCTAGTAATATGGTTAGGACAATAGAATTTGTACCCTTTAGACTTATCTGGATAACCAATGAAATACCCAGATATGGTCCTGGAGTCTAATTTCTTTTCTTGTGGATTATATATTCTAGCCTCTGCTTGACAACCCCAAACATGTAAATGTCTTAAACTAGGTTTCCTACCAGTCCACAACTCGAAAGGAGTTGTTGAGACTGCCTTACTAGGAACCCTGTTCAAGATATACATAGCAGTCTTTAAGGCTTCATTCCACAATGAATTAGGCACATTAGAGAAGCTCATCATGCTCCTAACCATATCCATAAGTGTCCGGTTTCGCCTTTCAGCAACTCCATTCTGCTGAGGCGTACCTGGCATTGTGTATTGAGCACAAATGCCATGCTTTTCTAGAAATTTGGCAAATGGGCCAGGATTCTGTCCTGACTCATCATATCTTCCATAATACTCACCACCTCGGTCTGATCTCATGATTTTAACTTTTCTATCTAATTGTCTCTCGACTTCTGTAATGAACACCTCAAGGATGTCAACAGCCTGAGACTTTTCATGAATTAGATATACATAACCATAACGAGACAGATCGTCTATAAAGGTGATAAAGTATCTCTCTCCCGTAAAACATGGAATAGAGAGTGGTCCGTAAATGTCTGTATGAATAATCTCAAGAAGCTCTTTGCTTCTTGTGGCACCTTTCTTGGTGCGTTTGGTTTGCTTTCCTTTTATGCAATCCACACACATACCAAAATCAGTGAAGTCTAGGTTATCCAAAATCCCATTCTTCACTAATCTTTCAATTCTATCCCTGGAGATATGCCCCAGTCGTCTATGCCACAAGATAGAAGATTTTTTCATCAATTAAGCCACGTTTAGAACCAACATTCGAATGCAGGCTTAAAAGAGATTGTGCAAACTCATAATTCAAGGAAATTTTATACAAACCATCACATAAAATTCCATGTCCAACTGAAATTGAATTAAACATCAAATTGAGTTTTCAACAACTAAATAAAACTGAATATCCAACAACATCTAATTTGGATAAAGACATTAAATTCCTAGAAATCGAAGGTACATAAAAAGTGTCTACAAGATCCATCTGATGACCCGTCTCTAAGAGTAGTCGATAAGTTCCAACATACTCGACCTCCACTTTGAGACGGTTCCCCATAAAGACAAATCTTTCACTTTCCTTCGGTTTCCTGGTTGTAAGGAATCCCTGCATTGAATTAGTTATGTGAGTTGTGGCTCCAGAGTCAATCCACCAAGTATTAGAAGGAACTTCAGTAAGATTTGATTCATAACATACAAAAGAAAGATTCATACCTTTCTTTTCGAACCAAGCCTTTCTCTTACTGCAATCCTTCTTCACATGTCCTTTTCTGCCACAAAAGTAGCATTTGACAGTGAAACTCTTTCCATGACCCTGGCTACTTTCCCCAGGTTCATTCCCTTTCTTTGGTGGAAACCTCTTACCTCTTTCATACTTTCCCTTCTTGTGTATAACTCCTTGAGTTACTGCTAACACCGAGTGATGTCCTTCTTGCCTCAGTCTCACTTCCTCTTGAATACACATATTAGTCATCTCATTCAGATTCCGCTTATCCTTATGAGTATTATAGTGAATCTTGAATGGTCCGAATTGAGGAGGAAGTGAGTTGAGGATGAACTGTACCAAGAAGGATTCATCTACTTTCATTCCCAGTGTTCTTAACTTTGCAGCTTTATCAGTCATATTGAGGATATGTTGTTGGACTCCTCTACTACCATCATATTTCATGGCAGTTAACTCAGCCATAAGAGTGCCAGCCAATGACTTATCAGCAGATTTAAATCGGTCTTTTACAGCAGTTAAAAGTTCTGAAGCGTTAGTAGTCTGAGGGAGTGAAGTTTTAATATTGTTGGCAATGGTCATTTTAATGAACATAAGACTGAGTCTGTTCGACCTTTCCTAGGCTTTAGCATGACTGACCTGATCTGCTGTACTTTCAGCAGTGATTTCCTCAGGTTTCTCAACTAAAAGAGCCATGTCAAGATCCAGTACACCCAGTGTGAATTGGGCATGCTCAAACCATTCAGAAAAGTTTGTACCATTCAGGGCTGGGATGCTAGATGCATGAGAGTGAAGGGAAGTGGGAACGTTCACTGAAACAAAATAGGACAATGCTCACATTAAGGCCTCGAATCAATACAAAAACATTAAATTTTAAGAAGATGAATTATTGATATCACTTTGATTTCTCCTTTGGGTGAAACCTAAGCATATCCAGCATTCACTCTATAGGTGAGACCTTTTATCACCTATGTAGGTCTAATATAATTTATGCCACTTAGACAGTAAGTCATGTTACCTTTGGGTATCCAATTCTACACCATTAAGTTGCATAAATTACATTACCCTACCCGGTTCGTAATTATTTGAAAGAGACTTTCCTTTGGGCAAGTTCCAATCTCCTAACTAGAACCGCCATCGAGAATATTATTGACTTTAATGTCACCCTTATTGATAAAACTTTTATGTAGTTGTATATTCATAAGGCTTACTAATATAGGTCACTTTGGCAACTACTAAATCAATAAACCGTATGAATATAAAACTAACCAATAATATTCTCTAATCTTTTATTTGAGTTATTCTATAATACTCCAATGTTGTCACTTGACCAATATCAATCAATATTAACACCATAACATTAAATGTGTAACATACATTTATGATTGAATTAAACAAACATTAGTCGACTGGTCAAGGTAAGCCTAGTCGACTAGGGCCAAGTCAAGTCGACTATAAAGGAATTTATAGTCGACTAGGGTCAAGTCAAGTCGACTATAAATTAAAGGTTAGTCGACTAAGGCAAAGCAAGTCGACTCCTGCAGGAAGGTTAGTCGACTGACAGAGAAACAGAGAACCACATAACTCTCGGGTCAACCTGTTAGTTGACTATACCAATTATTAGTCGACTACCCAAAAGATCAAGTCGACTAACAGTAAAAAATACAGAAAGTCATAATGTTCTGGAAGGAGACCTAGTCGACTAGTGGTTCGGGCAAGTCGACTAACAGTCGATGAAACAGAACACTTGTAACTGTTTATCGACTGAAGCCTTTTCAATGGGAAAATTAGGGTTTGTAATTCAACCAATAATTAATTCAGGTCCAAGTGATTACACAATTAGAGGAATATTAATAGAATTAGTGAAGGAAATCTACTAAATCCTCTTTAAAATTCTACATGGAATGATCAATATTTACAAAACCTAATTTTTTCATCTTGAAACAATTAATCAGGGCAAAACCTAAATTGTCCATAATCTTAATTCTGAGATGCATAGATTCACAACAAAGCTCTGATACCAAATGTTAGAATTAAAATTGTGATGATTTCATGATGATGAATTACCCAAAAGATCAAAATCCATACATCTCAAGAACAATCATAAATAACTGTAAATACATACCTGAAGCCATATCAAGAGGATGATGAAGAAAAGATTGTTAATGATCTCAGTCCCTTTCCTTTGATCCTTGCAAACCCTAATTAGTAGACACTTTCTTCTCTCTGTCTCCTTCTCTTTTCACAAAACCCAAACTAAAATGATGGATCCACAAAAAAGGGGAAGGTTTGTTTTTCTATAATGGAGGAGAGAAGATGGTCTACGTATTGCAAATAACCATATTGATAAAACCACCCATCATGGCCCTTTAATATCCCATATGATTATTAAACTTTATACAAATGTAACCTTTATATTTGGGCATATATAAATATCAGTTAGACTAAGATTATGGAATCCAATTAATAATAAAAGGTTAGTGGGCCACTTAATGTGAGACTAACAATGCCCACCCACCTTCTCAACTAGTTTTCCACCGGTTCTCCCTCTCATGAGCTATGCTCGCTCTCCTTTTGAAACTTACAGGGTGGACGGATCAGCTACGATGAGTTTGCAGCAATGACGGAACCCTGGAACCGATTGGAGAAAAGCTTCCAGACACTACTAAAGAGGAAGATTCAAACAGTCTCAGCATCAGACTGATGGGTCAATTAACATGGGCAGTGAGTGAAGTAAGACTGTTCTTGGGCCTTTTCCATGCAATGGACTAACTTCTCTCTTTGCTCATTTTTGGTGTACCATGAATTTAGCCTTCCCACCCTTCTTTTTTTATGCTTGTTATGTAAATTAGTTTCTCCGTGTATCATTGAAGTTCACTTTTATGTTTGCATGGGAATGTGGGTGGTGTTTCATACTATTTCACATGCATTTTGTGTTGTGCAATGCTGTATATTTTTTGGTTTTCTTGCGACTTTAGGTTTTATGTTCATTAATTGGAAGGAATGAATTGTGAGAAACACATTGTAATACATCTTGAACTTGGGTGCGGATAAAGGCACCCAAGCAATCAAGGCACCCACCCATTCTCTTAAAGGCACACCCAACATTTCCCAAATTATCCCTCTCATCTCTCCACTTAAATTTTTTTCAAAAATACAATTCTATCCGCATCCCCTCTCTTCCTCGAGTGAGTCTCTCTCCCTCTCTTCTCTGCCCCAGCTCCCTCTCACTCTCTCCTCTCCCCCAGCTCTCTCTCCCTCTCTCACAGAGCAAATTGCTAAACAACCACAATGGATCGTCAACTTCAACGCCGCTTTCGCACAGCCTTCTCGTTGTTGGTGATCTCCCATTTCGAAGCGAGGTGATTTTCATCTCAAATACTCCAAAACTTGATTTTTGATGAAAAATTGGTAGATATACTGAATGTGTTAGGTGGTTGATTGGATGTATGGTTCATTGTTATTGAAAATGTAGAAAGAACTCAAAGAAATTCAATTAAGTGATTTAAATCAAAATCAATTTAAAAATTCCGCATTTTTTCTGTGGGTTTGTCATCTGTTTGGTGTTTAAGAGCTGAACAATATAAGAAATGTTCGGTCATTTAAGACTAGACATTTATTTATCTGTTCGACCATTTTGAATCGAACATATTAGTTAATATTCGGCAGATAACGACCGAACATTAATTATAAGTTCACCAAATTATAGCCAAATGTTCATGCTATTGTTCGGCTATAACTGGCCGAACAGAACCATTATTCTGTATAATTTAAGATATTCTAACTTGTATCTATCACATGTATGGATATTGTAAGTGTTGGCCCAAAGACCTATCACTCTAGTTTTAATGATGATTAACTTATGTAGTTATATTACTAATGGCCCTGTGTTATTTAAGTTTTAGATATTCAATTAAGATCTTAGTTGGTGTTTAGCTTCTTCAAGCTAACATATATTGATTCAAGAGCTCAAGCGTAACGAACATATCAAGTACTTGAGGAGGAATCTAACTTGATGGAATCAGTTTGGATTAAGTCTATATGGAGAAGAAGATCTTCAAGAAGACTTGAGTCTAGAGTTACATGCGTTTAGATCTTGTGTATAAAATAAATTAGTTTTGATTGTTCAAGCTTACACAAACAATAATTTTGGTTTAACCTGTTTTTAGTTTTATCAATAGATTTCACCAAAAACAAGCGTACATTGGTTTATATGTGTATTGGATTCTATTCATACACATTGTGCTTCAATTGAGTTACAATAACTTATTTTTTTATTTATGCTAGTTTTGAAAAACTGGATTTTCATTACAAAGTTTAGTTTTTAAAAAATACGATTTTGATTTCAAGATTGAATTTCTATATCTCAAAAATAAGTTCACATGTTTATAATATGTGTTGACTTTTCATCACACATATTTGTACTTCATTGTATTTACATAAAATTATTTTTATATAATTTATCTAGATTTATTGGTATTTAAATAGGGTTAAAAAGAGCTTTAAATGTTTCAAAAATATGGTTTTTGGGCTAAGCTGATCGACGGCACGTCGACCGACTACAGAGCTCATTTGCTCTGCCGGTCAAACCGCACAGTCGACCGACGTGCACATACGTTCACGAGCCCAAGAAAGCTAGAGTTCGGTCGATCGATCGATCGACCGCAGCAGAGATCGACAAACCAACCGATCGGTTGACCGACTATGTCTACAGAACTCTGGGTTTTCTCGGTTGACTGCTAGAGAGTTGTGCTCTCTAGAGTTGGGCTCAATCAACTGGTCAATCTACTGTTCTGCTGAGTTTGCTCGACACCCTTCGATGTGATTTAAATTTCATTAAAAAGATAACTTTAAGGGATACATTTCTTATTGATGATTGTTTTCTAATTCAAACTTTAAAGATATCAAATATAGGTTTGAAGTCAGTTTATGTTAAAAAACAGTTTATAGTTTTATGGTTTGATCCTTTCAATATTTTAATCATAACTTCTGATGTCAATATCATATCAATTTAATTCAAGTTACATTTGAAAGATAACTTAAATATCTATAAATTCTTTCGATATACTTATTTTCGAATTCTGAAGTCTTTGGCTTAAAAAATGTACTCCAAGTTGACCTATTGTGCAGAGCTGGTTTCTGAACAGTCGATCGCCCAGTCGACCGCCATGTTCTAATAGTTAGAAATATGATCGTTGAGAGGTCAACCGCCGGTCGATTGACAGGCCATTTCTAGCCTTGTTTGTGTTGGATTCTGCTTAACAGGAATCAATCTGACAACTATTCAAGATCACTAAAATATTAACAATCTAATTGGCCAGGTCGGCAAATATCAGGTGGGATGTTTTCCGTTCAATTGAACGTTCCTTAATTTAAGAACCACCTTTCAATTTCCTTCCTTGGTTAAACACCAATTAGACTGATATAAATCAATCTCGATATACTGTTAAGTATATCACCTGTATAAAGAAATGAATTCACTTATACAGTATTTGGAGTGAGGTACGCTTTTAGAGCGAATCTCCTTAAGACAATTATGTCCCCCGCACCGGTGTTAACGGGGGACGCTGGTCTCCCAATATACAACACTCCTTTACGGTATTTAGATAGCACTACCAAATCACCGTACGGTCGAACCGTAGTCAACCAGTACCTTCACAGGATCGTTGAAGCAGCGGGACAAAGACAAATTTCGGGTGAATATTTGCCTTTACTTTGGAGGAGCACCCACTGTAGAAGACGAAGGAAGGTTAAAGAATATTCTTCTTCAGAAGTTCCAGATTCAGACAATAATTCTATTTCAAGAATCTGTTGAATTTTCTGAGCCCTCTTTCAGAACGAATTTTGCAGAATCTCCTTTGGAAGTCGATTCGGAAACCGAGTTACTGATTTCCCACTTCCCTTTTGGAAGTAACTTCAAGACTGAGAGAGAGAATCTCCTTTATATGGCAGATTCCTTTCTTGCTCTGCTGGCTTGTTGTTTTTTGTTGTGTGTTTCAATTCAGAGATCGGAGCGCTATTTATAGCGCTCCAAGAGGGGCCAATGGGTCCGAACCCAACGAAAGTTTGCAACCTTCGACCCAACAGTCACAACTGTTGGCTGTCCAACTGACGCACCCAACAGTCACAACTGTTGGCTGTCCAACTGACGCGGAGCGGGTCCGTTGGCGGGGCGGTTCGGATCCGGATAGCGGAGCGGGTATGCTCGCAACTCATACCCGTGAGACCCGATTCAAAAAGAATCAGGCCGGGTAGGGAACCCGAACCCGAACCTAGGCCCTGGCCCAGACCCGGACCCGAGCCCGAGCCCGAGCCGCCGCCGCCGCCAGCGGCGGTGCGCGCGCGCATGTGCGGGCATAGTCCCTCCCAATCGCGTGCGAAAACTCCAAGTACTCAAATGGCACGGCCTTTGTTCTCAATTTTCTCTATTTAAACACCACGAACTTCCATCCCACGGCCAATGTGGGACTAAATGCTTTTAGCTTCCTTTAGTCCCATTTTGGCTTTGAATTAGACAATCTTTAGACTTGAATATCTTATTCATTCGAAGTCGGAATTGAACATGTGAATATACCACGTTCATCCCCAATGTCAGGAGAATACACTCCAACCATCATCCAATTGATTCGATTAACGGATCTTGCCATAATTCAACTCGAAAATTCACATTTTATTCTTCATATTCCAACAATCCCCCACAATGAATGGAGATTCAAGGAAATGATACACAAAGAGACTGACTCTATTGTGAAAGGTACTTTAGAAAAGAAACTGCATCAGGATAGGTGAACTAGGTCTTGAACCTTCCATAGCGAAAGCTTTATCGGACTTACTGGCTAATCAGTGAACTAGGTCTTGAACTGTTAGCCGTTAGTGTAAGCCAAGTCAACAAGCTTCACACAGTGACTTTCCAAATCAACTTTGGTTCTCGGTTGTGTTCATTTGGCCCTGAACATTCTTGGTTTCAGATAGTATCTTTAGGGAATAACAGCCTCCATAGAAATTACCAAAGAGCCGACCCAACTCTATACTCACATAGGTGATCGTCCTATTAAGAGTAGTCTACTCTACTCCACTTGTTTAGTAACAAGATATAGGCATTATTAAAAGCGTTAAGCTTATCCTTAATTCACTTGTAGAAAAGCACTTATGTGCACCTTAGGAATGGATTGGAGTCAAGCTCCCAAGTGCTTACTTGCTGAGTCAATCATAACTAGTTTTTCCTCTTGAACTTAGTCCGTGGGATCTCCAGTCGCTAAGTGAGGTTTCCATTAAGCTGACTCGGTAACGTTAGGCTTTTAGACCCATTCGCCTTGATGCGCAGTTTATACGCTCTCCACTTAAACCTTTAGTAAGCGGATCCACTAAATTATCCTTTGACGATACAAAGTCAATAGAGATAATTTCATTTGAGAGCAACTGCTTCACGGTATTATGTCTACGACGAATATGTCTAGACTTACCGTTGTATATAACATTTTGTGCCCTAGATATAGCTGCTTGATTATCGCAGTGCATACATATAGCGGGCACTGGCTTTTGCCATAATGGTATATCTTCTAAAAATTATTGAAGCCATTCTGCTTCTTCTCCAGCCTTATCTAAGGCTATGAATTCCGATTCCATAGTGGAACGGGCAATATATGTTTGCTTAGAAGATTTTCAAGATACCGCTGCTCCTGCTAGAATAAATACGTATCCGCTAGTTGATTTTGATTCCTCAAAATCTGCAATCCAATTAGCATCACTGTATCCTTCAAGTACAGGTGGATACTATCCATATCTCAAGGTATATTCCTTGGTATGTGATACGTAACCCAATATTCGTAGTAGAGCAGTCCAATGTTGATCACTAGGATTACTAGTGTATCTGCTTAACTTGCCTACAGCGTAAGCAATATCGGGTCTAGTGCAATTTATCAAATACATTAGACTTCCGATAATCTGAGAATACTCCAACTGGCGTATTCCAGTTCCTGTACTCTTATGAAGGTGGACGTGTGGGAGAAAAGGATTGTATTCTCCTTTATCCCATGATCCTTGAATCTTTCTATCATCTTATCCACGTAGTGAGATTGAGATAGACTGATTCCATCTAGTGTTTGTAAATCACATAGAGGGGGTGAATAGGTGATAGTGCTAATCTAGAAACTAAATGCGGAAGAATGCGGAAGCTAAAATAAATATGCACAAACAATTAATACAACCAACGAGTGTAGCCGAATTCCCCGTGAAGGACTCTGGACTAACTCCTCTTGATTTCCCTAGATAAGGGTTGGGGTGCTATATGAAACTCTCGTGGTTAAGTACAAGTGAGGCACACAAACACAAGCTAAGCATATAATGGATATATATAACAATATGAAAGATGCAAGGCACAACACAAGCAAATATGAATGATATGAATGATATGAATAATGCACAACACAATAATAAAGAGAGAGTTGAGAGTCAATGGATCAAACACAAAGACAAAGATGTATTTCGAGGTTTGAGCGCCTAGCTCTACGTCCACGCCTTCACCGAGAAAGATTTCCAATCCACTAACTCGTCCACCTAGGACTCCCATCGAGGGAACCTCCACCGAGGAGGATTTGTACAACAACCGGGAGTACCGAACTCCTCTCTCAAACACCACCTCACAACCGAGGGGTAGGCCCGTAGCCAAACAACCAAACTCTACCTCTCACTAGAGGGAGCAAACCAACAATCTCAACCTCTACCAAAGAGGGAGGAAACCAACAATCTCAACCTCTACCAAAGAGGGAGCAAACACCACTCCAATCAACCTCTACCAAAGAGGGCTATCACAAATACAAGGAGGGTACAACACTTGGAGGTTTCCACAACCTCAAACAATTTACTTTTTCCACAAAACAAAGATCCTAATAGAATAGGATAGAAGATAAGCTCAAGTGTGAAAAACAAGTGTTTTGGAAATCAAATAACAAAGAAAAACTACTTGGAAAATCTTTTGTAAATGATAAAAATGAAAATCCAAATCAATATCCTAAAAACCTAGTTTTCTTTGATTTTCCAAAACCATAAATACAAATCAAATTGGAAGTTTAAAGCCCAAAAACACTTTTGTAAACTTGGAAATAAACTCTAGAGAAACACTATTTTTTCTTTCTTAAAAATCTTATCAAACTCCCAAAGAAGTGGGGCTAAAATAGCCCTCTCCAATAAATTAGCCGTTTGGCTGTTTCTGTCAGCCAGAACAGCTGGCGGTCGATCGCCCGGTCGACCGCCAACGGTCATAAATATGACCGTTGGGGCATCCCGGTCGACCGCCCGGTCGACCGACCCAGTTGCTGGCTAGACGTGCACGGACCTGTGCACGTCGATCGACCGACCGGTCGACTGGCTCTGGAATATGGTTGACCGTCCGTCTCGGTCGACCGCTAAAGCCTGGCAGCCAAATTTCAGGGTCAGAAAAACATGTTAAAAAATATTCTAATGAATCTTGTAAATCTTCTAAAAATTCACAAAAATAGTTTTAACATTTTGCATTGATATATAAACATGTGATAAAAATTTCAACTCAAATATCAAGCAATTTGAAACATTTTTGTGTCTTATCATTTTTATCAAAAACAAAAAACTGTATTTTACCAAACTTAGATTTTTCAATAGGAAATCTGATTTTTCCTAAAACTCATTGAAATACAAAAACATGATATTTAAACACATTGAAGCATGTTGCATATGGACATAAGTCCAATATACATGAAACATATATATATCATAGTTTTTGTCTTTAAATCCAAAAATATGTTTTGTTAAAAATACCAAAACATAAAACGTGTATGTATTGTGCACTTGAGCATATCAACTATCTAATCTTTACAAATGGATCTAAACACACTAAACTAAAACTAGGATACCTAAGTCTTCTTGATGATCTTCATCTTCAAGTCGACCCGATCAAAAACGTGATCCACTAGTGAGACTCCAACGAGTGCAAGGTATGATCTTGATGCTCGGGCTCTGGAATCACCATGTGAAGGCTTCAAAACTCATCTTGTTGAAGCAATCACCAACTAATGTCTTGCTAAATGATCTGAAACTAAACATCACAAGATAATTAGTAAACATAACTACATGAGTTAATCATCATCAAAACCAGAGTGAAAGGCCTCTGGGCCAACAATCTCTCCCTTTTTGATGATGACAAAACTCATGGAGTTATATATGCATGGATTAAAGTTAAGCTTCAAAGAAGCTCCCTCTAAACTCATGCATACAAATAAAACAAATAGATATGGCAATAAAGCACATAAACATGAATGCAAATACATGCATAAACAAACAAATCTTTAAAAAAACATGCTCTTGATACCAATAAACATAAACACAAACAATACTATACAAAAACATGTACCAATCTATATTTGAGTTTATATGCATGTTAAACTCACAAATACTTCTCTTCCTTTTTGTCAATCATCAATAAAGGGGTTAAAGTAAAAACAAATCAATAAATTTTTCTCCACCTTTTGTTCGAAACAAATAATCAACAAAGGGGTTAAAAGCAAATAAAATAATATTCTCCCCTTTTTGTCTAAAGCACAAATGATGTAAATAAGGGGTGACAATTAATTAAGATACCAATTTAAAATATATCAAAGTAGTGCATCTTGATACCAATTGAAAGTGAACATATAAACTAATGAAAATAGATAAGGCATTGATACCAATTTTTTTTGAGAAAAACACATAAAAATCTTGATACTAATTGAAATTATTCAAATAAACATCTTGATACCAATTGTAAGAATTTGTCATTAAGAACATATGATACCAAATTAAAAACAATATATATGAGTATACAAAAATGTCAATATTGATACCAATTGAAAGAATCCAATGATACCAATTGAAACAACAATAATATCAAGTGTATACCTCATATCCTATCCTCCCAACCATGTTCAAGTTTAAAATGATTTTCACTAGAAAGCATACATGAGCATGATCTCCCATCCAACCACCTTTGAAAGGTAGGGGTTTTCAAAAATAGGTTTGAAAAATATAGTATACTTGAAAACTTCTATCATAACGAAGAATACCGTAACTAGTTATATGAAAAATTTGTAAACTAGTACGAAATCCTTCAAGTAAGGAATAAAACAAAATTATTTTTCATGAAACTATGTAAATCACATGATCACTAAAACACTCAAAATCAATAAAGCTCATATCATACTCATAAAAAACACAATCATGAGAAATATTTTAAAAGAGGTGAGTGTACAAGTGTTATGTGAAACATATAATCATGAAAATTGACAATTAAGCTCAATATTCCTTAAAACATGAAAACATGAAAATCATCAAAACTATTTAATCTTCAAGGCATATGTATGTCTTATACAAACTAAAATATACATACATATCCAAACACAACGAGTCCACAATAATATATGCATGAAGGCACGTGGCTCAAAGGATGTATATGTATAAACAATAGTTTGGACAAGATAAACATATACATGAAGTTAAACATATAAACATGAAAACATGAATAAAATAGGAATACAAGTTAAATGCATGAATCATCAAAACTAGACTATACTAGCACATCTAATAGGTACAAATAAGCGTTCAAGCTCAAACATATATAAATTTATTTGTGGCCCACTATATGTGAAAAAACACCTAGAGGGGGGGGGGTGAATAGGTGTAAGTGCTAATCTAAGAGACTTAATGCAAACTAAGTGCGCTAAATGCGGAAGCTAATGCAAATTATGCACCAACTAATACAATACAACAAGTGTAGCCGAATTCCCCTTGCGAGGCTCTGGACTAACTCCCCTTGATTCCCCTTGAAATGGGTTGAGGCGCTATGTGAAGCTCTTGTTGGATGAGTACAAGTTAGGCACACACACACAAGCAATCCAAGCAATAAGAAATATGTGCACACACAATCAAGCCAAGCAATCAAGGATAAATTACAATATGAAATAATGCAAGGCAACACGAGCAATAAGATATGGTAATATGAATTATGCTCAACACAAGCAAATATGATATGATGATATGAAGTATGATGCTTTGCACAATATAAATGAGAGAGAGTTGAGAGAAATTGGATCAAACGCAAACACAAAGATTTGTTTCGAGGTTCGAGTACCCAACTCTACATCCCCGCCTACACCACCGTGTAGGATTTCCCAATCCACTATAAGGAGTACCAAACTCCTCTCTCAACTTACAAAGCCACCGAGGCTATACAACCACAATCCACCTCTACCGAAGAGGGATACGGCCCGTAGCCAACTATAACAAACACCTCTACCTAAGAGGCTCACAAACCAATCACCCGATCACCTCTACCGAAGAGGGATACAACAAGAATAAGGGTGTACAACTTAGAGGTTTACAACAACAACCTCAAACACTCTCTTTTCTCTTTTTCCACAAAAACAAGATCCTAATAGTTTAGGATAGAAGATATGGCTCAAGTGTGGAAACTAAGTGTTTTTGGAAACAAGCAACAAAGAAAAACTACTTGGGAAATCTCTTGTATATGATAGAAATAAAAGATCAAATCAAAATCCCAAAACCTAGTTTCTTTGATTTTCCAAAAACCCAAAAACAAATAAGATGAAATCTTTTTGGCTTAAAACCCTTTTAAAAACTCTTTTAAACACTAGAGAAAGTCTGGAATTTTTAGCTCTAAAAATCTTGGCCAAAACAATAGAGAAATGGGGTATATATAGCCCCTAGGAAAAACTAGCCGTTAGGCTGATGTGGCAGTCTGACCAACTGCCGGTCGACCGGCCCGGTCGACCGCCAACGGTCAAAAATGTGACCGTTGGGCAGCAGCGGTCGACCGGTCCGGTCGACCGAAAATTCCCGAGAGCAGAGCTCTCAACTCGGTCGACCGGTCCGGTCGACCGACTACATGTGTCGCCAGCGTGCACGATTGTGCACATCGGTCGACCGACCCGGTCGACCGGCCACTTGGTGCGGTCGACCGGTCCGGTCGACCGAACTGGCCTGGCAGGCACAGTGCAGGGTCAGAAAAACAGTGTAAAATATTTTCTAAAAATCTTTTAACACTTCTAAAAAGTTCACAAAATTTGTTTTATCATTTTATATTAAAACATACACCTGTGATAAAAATTTCAAGACAATATATCAACATATCAATTTATTTTTGTGTCTTGCAAATTTTATCAAAAACAAAACTTGTATTTTTATCAAACTTGATTTTTCCAAAACATGAATAGGGATATCAAAATAAGTTTGTTTAGCAAGTTAAAAACATGTATGTATAACTAGAATACATCTACTATACATATAAAACATGTAAACTTGTTTTGATCAACTATTCATAAAAACCAAATATCAAATCATATTTGTGCACTTGAGCATATCAACTAAACTAAGCTTTACAAATGGATCTAAAACACAAACTCTAAACTAGATACCTAAGTCTTCTTGACGATCTTCATCTTCAAGTAGACTCGGTCCAAACTCCGTGATTCTCCAAGTGCAAAGGTATGATCTTTAAGCTTTGGCACCGGAATCACCATGATAAGCTTCTAATCATCTTGTTGAAGCTAATCACCAACTAATATCCTGTTAATGATCTGAAACTTAGAAACACAAGAATATTAGTAAACATAACTACATGAGTGTTGATCATCATCAAAACTAGAGTGGAAGGCCATTGGGCCAACAATATGTACAAGTATAAATCCTAGTTTTAATGAAAACTAACATTTAAAACATATATTCAACATTTAAAGTATAAAATAAGAAATAAATCAACATGATAATCATAAAAGTGATCATTATGTAAATCCACATGTTATTAGAACTATGATAAACATGATAGCTAAACATATGCGAGAACACAAAAATAATGGTCCATATTAAACATGGGTGTCTCAAAGGCTATACATGCATGTCAAGGATCTAATAATCATGGCATTTTTATAATGATCTATAAACATCAAAACATGCTAAAACAATGATATGAAAAGCATGTAAACAATAAACGGGAGTTAGAGATCGATACCAAAATCGATGAGGGCACCTCTCTAGTACTCCAAACCAAGGTGGTCCTCCCACCAAACATCCCTTGAAAGTGATGCATCCACATAATTCTCATGAAGCTCGGAACGCATCCACCTCAAGGTACCGATACTCTCACGTCATGCGAGAGCTCACACCTACATCAAATACAATAGGGGTGGTCTTTGGTACCCATATCCTTTTGGGTCCATGGGGTTAGCACCTTCTCTAACCCAAACAAATTTATTTGCTAAATTATAATCATATAAACGATTAAAGCAAAATTTAGCAAGGTGGCCCTTACGTCCACAATGTGTACAAGTGTACACATGAGCATACAATGTGTGATGGTGTCCGTGTGTAGCATGTGTATACCGTGGAGGGTGTACATGCAAAGATGGAACTTATTTCTTTTGAAACAAGGATTCCAAGCTTGAATGACTAGAAACACAATGGCTCAAAGTGGAACCCAAACAATCTACACTCTTCTTAAGCATGGATATATCATTTTCAATTAAAGAAGAGGTGGCACATGCAATAGGTAAACTAGGTGAAACTACCCTAGCATGGCAAACATGAGAATCAATTTTATTTTGCAAAGAAATATTTTTCTTTAAACAAACATTTAAATCATTTGAAATAGAAATTATCTTATTTTTCAAAGCAACATTCTCTTTTAAAACAAGTTCAACTTTTGAAGATAAATTTTCATTTTTCTTCAAAACAACATTGCAATCATTTTTAGATTTTAAAAATTTATTTTCTTTTAGGACAAGATCAAGTTGAGATTTTAATGAATCCCTCTCATTAGAAGTCCCCTTTTTTTCTTGCAAAACAATCTCAAGTCTAGAATGCAAATCTTTGTTTTCATTATTAATTCCTAGACTTTTCTTTTTCAAAACATTATATTTTTCAATCAATTTTTCACACACAATAGATAGTTCTTTATTCAAAGCATTAGGATCAACAAACTCATTTGAAGAACTAGCACACTCATCATTATCTAATTGAGTTTCCGAGTGTACGTCAAGGGTCCCTTGGATCATGAAGCATTGAGACTCGGATTCTCCACTAGATTCTTCCGGTTGGATTGGCAATTGAAGCTTGGAGGTGGAAGTGGTTGTCAATTTGTTCCACACTACAAAAGCGGAATCAAGATTAGAAATAAGCATAAGATAATCTTTATTAAGTATGCTTCTAATAGCCTTAAGGGCTTGTGCATTGGCCCCTATATGATTGCTATTACCAAGATAGCATTTCTTGGTAGCGGCAAGGAAAACATGCAAGCCTAGGGTTTGTAAGTAAATGGACATCTTAGTCTTCCAAACAATGATGTTGGAAGAATCAAACATAGGTTGGGTCATGAAGTCCATGGGTCCAAACTAAATGTGTACAAACAAAAAATATGTGCAAATGCAAAAGGTAGATTAGCAAACAAGGATCTCACTCCTAGGTGGTTAAACCTAAAGTATCAGGAGCGTAGGCTCTGATACCAATTGTAAATCACCTAGAGGGGGGTGAATAGGTAATAGTGCTAATCTAGAAACTAAATGCGAAAGCTAAAACAAATATGCACAAACACTTAATATAACCAACGAGTGTAGCCGAATTCCCCGTGAAGGGCTCTGGACTAACTCTTGATTCCCCTAGATAAGGGTTGAGATGCTATATGAAGCTCTCGTGGTTAAGTACAAGTGAGGCACACAAGCACAAGCCAAGCATGTAATGGATATATATAACAATATGAAAGATGCAAGGCATAAACATAAGCAAATATGAATGATATGAATGATATGAATAATGCACAACACAATAATAAAGAGAGAGTTGAGAGTCAATGGATCAAAACGCAAAGACAAAGATGTGTTTCGAGGTTCGAGCCCCTAGCTCTACGTCCCCACCTTCACCGAGAAAGATTTTCAATCCACTAACTCGTCCACCTAGGACTCCCACCAAGGGAACCTCCACCGAGGAGGATTTGTACAACAACCGAGAGTACCGAACTCCCTCTCAAACACCACCTCACAACCGAGGGGTAGGCCCGTAGCCAAACAACCAAACTCCACTTCTCACTAGAGGGAGCAAACCAACAATCTCAACCTCTACCAAAGAGGGAGCAAACCAACAATCTCAACCTCTACCAAAGAGGGAGCAAACACCACTCCAATCAACCTCTACCAAGAGGGATACAACAAATACAAGGAGGGTACAACACTTGGAGGTTTTCACTACCTCAAACAATTTACTTTTTTTCACAAAACAAAGATCCTAATAGAAAAGGATAGAAGATAAGCTCAAGTGTGAAAAACAAGTGTTTTGGAAATCAAATAATAAAGAAAAACTACTTGGGAAATCTCTTGTAAATGATAGAAATGAAAATCCAAATCAATATCCCAAAAACCTAGTTTTCTTTGATTTTCCAAAACCATAAACACAAATCAAATTGGAAGTTTAAAGCCCAAAAACACTTTTGAAAACTTGAAAATAAACTCTGGAGAAACACTATTTTTTCTTTCTTAAAAAATCTTATCAAACTTGTTGGCCCAAAGGCCTTCCACTCTAGTTTTGATGATGATTAACTCATGTAGTTATGTTTACTAATAATCTTGTGTTGTTTAAGTTTCAGATCATTAACCAAGATATTAGTTGGTGATTAGCTTCAACAAGGTATTTAGAAGCTTTTCATGATGATTCCAGGGCCAAAGCTTCAAGATCACATATTGCCTAGCCCATGGATGGAGTTTTGGAGCAAGTCTACTTGAAGATGAAGATCGTTAAGAAGACTTAGGTATGCATAGTTTAGATAGTGTGTTTTTAGATCCATTTGTAAAGTTTAGTATAGTTGATATGCTCAAGTGCACACAACACACAAAAGATTTATGTTTTGGATTTTGATTTTCATGAATAGTAGATCAAAACAAGCTTAAATAGTTTTTATGTATATTAGATATGTTCTAGATATACATACATGGTTTTAACTTCCTATACATGCTTATTTTGATGTCCCTATTCATGTGTTGAAAAATCAAGTTTGATAAAATACCGGTTTTGGTTTTTGATAAAATTTGCAAGACTCAAAAATGAATTGATAAGTTGATATATGTCTTGAAATTTTTATCACTTGTTTATGTTTCAATATAAAATGATAAAACAAGTTTTATGGGATTTTTAGAAAAGATAAAAGATTTTTATAAAATATTTTACACTGTTTTTCAGACCCAGTTTTTATTCCAGGCTTCAACCAAGTCGACTAGTAGCCTGACTAGTCGACTAAGGCTGAGGTCGGTCGATCGGGCCGGTCGACCGACGTGCACAATTCTGTGCACGTTTGGAGGCACTGGGACGGTCGACCGCGCCGGTCGACCGGAGCACTACAGTGCTCTCTGTTTGTTTCGGTCGACCGGGCCGGTCGACCGCAGTTACCCAACGGTCATATTTCCGACCGTTGGCGGTCGACCGGGCCGGTCGACCGTTGCCTGTCAGAGCTGCCAGCTCAGCTCTAACGGCTAGTTTTGTATTGGGGCTATATATACCCCATCTCTTCATAGTTTTGTAGAAGTTTTCAAGTGCAAAAATTTCAGACCTTCTTAAGTGTTTTTAAAGAGTTTTCAAAAGTATTTGGGGCTTTAATCTTTCAATCTTTATTGTTTTAGGTTTTTTGAAAAAATCAAAGAAAAGAGGATTTTGGGAGATTTGTCTTGATTTCATTCTATATCTTTTGCAAGAATTTTCCCAAGTGTTTTTCTTTGTTGCTTGTTTTCCAAACACCTAGTTTCCACACTTGAGCTATCTTCTATCCTAATCTATTAGGATCATTTGTTTTGTGGAAAAAGAGAGAAAAAGAGAAGTGTTTGAGGTTAAGCCTCTTAGTTGTAAACCCTCCTTGCTTTTATTGTATCCCTCTTTGGTAGAGGTTGATCGGAGTGGTATTGTGGTTGGATCCCTCTTCGGTAGAGGTGATTGTGTTTGTATTGGCTACGGGCCTTATCCCTCTTCGGTAGAGGTGGATTGTGGTTGTATAGCCTCGGTGGCTTTGTAAGGATTGAGAGAGGAGTTCGGTACTCCTATAATGGATTGGAAATCCTACACAGTGGTGTAGGCGGGGATGTAGAGCTAGGGGCTCGAACCTCGAAACATATTCGTGTGTTTGCGTTTGATCCAATATCTCTCAACTCTCTCTCTCATTTATTTGTACAAAGCATCATACATAACATCATATCATATTTACTTGTGTTGAGCATAATTCATATCATACATATCTATTTGCTTGTGTTGCCTTGCATATATTCTTATTGCTATTCATCCTTATTTGCTTGGCTTGCTTGTGTGTGTGCCTAACTTATACTTAACCAACAAGAGCTTCACATAGCACCTCAAACCATTCAAGGGGAATCAAGAGGAGTTAGTCCAGAGCCCTTCACGGGGAATTCGGCTACACTTGTTGTGTTGTATTAACTTTGTGCAAGATTTGCATTAGCTTCCGCATTTAGCGCACTTTGTTTTGCATTAAGTTTTAGATTAGCGCTAACACCTATTCACCCCCCCTCTAGGTGTTCCCTTTTCAATTGGTATCAGAGCTTGGTACTCTGATTTGGGTCTAACAACCTAGAGTTAAAGATCCTCATTTTAGGCTAATCTTGTTTGCATTTGCTTGTTTGCACACTCATGGCTTTCATGACCCCTCCTATGTTTGACCCTTCCAACATTCATGTTTGGAAGATTAGGATGACCGTTTATTTACAAACCCTAAGTCATAAAGTTTATCTTGCCATCACCAAGGAATCCTTCCTTAGTGATAGCAATCATATAGGGGCCAATGCACAAGCCCTAGAGGCCATTAGAAGCACATTACCTAAAGATTATCTTATGTGTGTTTCTAACATTGATTCCGCCTTTGCAGTGTGGAATAAATTGACAACAACCACCACCACCTCCGAGCTTCAAGTGCAAATCCAAGAAGAGGAATCTAGTGGAGAATTCGATTCACAATGCTTCATGGTCCAAGGGAATGACTCCCTTGAGGTACATTCGGAACCCTACTTAGATTGTGATGATAGTGCTAGTTCTTCATGTGAAGATAATATTGATCCCCATGCTTTAAATGAAGAACTATCTATTGTATGTGAAAAGTTAATTGAAAATTATAAGATTTTGAAAAAGAAAAGTCTAGAAATTGAAAAAGAAAATAAAAGTTTGCATTCTAGACTTGATTGTGTTTTGCAAGAGAAGGTTGAGGTCTATAATGAAAGGGATTCATTGAGATCTCAATTGGAACTTGCACTAAAAGAAAATGAATTTTTAAAAACTAAAAATGATTGCCATGCTATTTTGAAGAAAAATGAAAATTTATCTTCTAAAGTTGATTTTGTTGTAAAAGAAAATAATTCTTTGAAAATAAAAATTGATTCTATTTCAAAGGATTTAGAAATTTGTTTAAAGAAAAATGAAGTTTTGCAAAATAAAATTGATGCACATGTTTGCCATGCTAGTGTAGCTTCTTCATCTAGTCTACCTAATGCATGTACCTCTTCTTCTAAGATTAATGATGATATTTGTATGTTAAAGAAGAGAATAGATTGTTTGGGCTCCACTATGAGCCAATGTGCCATGAACCATACACGCTTGGAAACCTTGGTTCGAAAGAAACAAGTTCCATCTTTTGTGCATGCACACCCTCCACGGCATACACATGCTCCACACGGACACCATCAACACATGTATGCTCATGTGTACACATGTACACATTGTGGCCGAAAAGGCCATCTTGCTAAATTTTGCTATGATCGTTTACATGTTGAGAATTTAGTAAAGAATTTTGTTTGGGTTAGAGAAGGGACTAACCCCCATGGACCCAAAAAGATATGGGTACCAAAGACCACCCCTCCTATTATTTTTGATGTAGGTGTGGGCTCTCACATGACGTGAGAGTGATGACACCTTGGAGTGGATGCGTTCCGTGCTTAAAGGAGATCAATTGGATGCATCACTTTCAAGGAAAGATTTGGTGGAGATGACCACCATGTTTTGGAGACAAGGAGCGGTGCCCTCATTGGTTTTGGTATCGAATCTCTAACTCCTTATGTTTACATGCTTTCCATGTTTATCTTTTATAGCATGATTTGATGTTTAGTGATTATCATGAACATGCCATGTTAATTAGATTAGTGCCATACTTATTAGTTGGTTGAAACATCCATGTTTTATATGGACTTATATTTTTGTGTTTTCACCTTGGTTAAACTAATTTGTATGACCTAGATCTAATGCACATGCATGTACATATTGATCATATATGATTTGTATTTCATATTTTTGATGTTTTATAGCATGTTTCATTATCTATAGATTAGTATGTAAATGCCATGATTATTAGATCCTTGACATACATGTATAGTATTTGAGACACACATGCTTGCATGAACCCATACTCAGTGTTCTCACTTTTGCTTAAGCTATAATGTACATCATGAATCTAATACATGTGAATTTACATAGTAATCATGTTTTAGTTTTATCATGATGATTTTTATATTGTGTTTTAATACTTCATGTGTTGATTACATGTTTAGATGTTAGTTTTCATTAAGACTAGTTATATACTTGTGCATATGGTGGGTCACAAATAAATCTATATATGTTTGAGTTGAATGCTTATTTGAACCCATTAAATGTGCTAGTATAGTCTAGTTTTGATGATTATTACATTCCAAACTTGTATTCCATTTTTGGATTTGTTTTATGAATTTTTCACTTCATGTATATGCTTGTATTGCCAAACTTTAAGATATACATGTATACCCCTTGAGTCATTTGCCTTTCATGCAAATCTATATATAAGGACTCAATTGTGTTTAGGGATATGTATGTATACTTATTGTGTTGACAATTCATACATATACCATGAAATAAAATTTGTTTTGATGAAGATTTAGATTTTCTTGATTTTGTGTTAATTGTTTAACTTCATGTATATGTCTATCTTGTCCAAACTATTAGATATACTCCTTTTGAGCCACGTGCCTTCATGCATATACACTTTGTGGACTCGTTGTGTTTTGGATATGTATGTATACTTTAGTTTGTATTAGACATACATATGCCATGAAAGTTAAATAAGTTTTGATGATTTTCGTGTTTTCAATATTTAAGGAATAATTGAGCTTAATGAAAAATTTTCATGATTATGATATTCACACTTTATTAGTACACTCACATTTTTTATTTACTCATGTGTTTTGTTTTCATGAGTTATATTTATGCTTAATTGACTTGAGTGTTTGATATCATGTGGATTTCATGTTTCATGAAAAACAATTTTGTTTTTATTCCTTACTTGAAGGATTTCGTACTAGTTTAAAAGATTTTTCATTTAACTAGTTACGGTATTCTTCACTATGGTAGTGATTTTCAAACAAAGCTTATTTTCAAATCTATTTTTGAAAACCCCTACCTTCCATGGGCGGATGGATGGGAGATCATGGTCTTGTATGCTTTAAAATGAAAATCATTTAAAACTTGAACCTTGATTGGGAGGTATTGTAATATGATGTATACACTTGAACTTATTGCTATGTCAACTGGTACCATTGAACTCTTTCAATTGGTATCATTATTGATCCTTTTTGTATACTCATATGTTTATTGTGTATGTATATTTTCAATTGGTATCATCTATTGGTGATTCGTACTCATTCTATTTCATACACTTTTATTTGTGCTTAAGATATACATTTTTCACAAAATCTTGTTTATGCTAGTGCTTGAGCTTCAATTTTGTTTCAATTGATTACTTTTAAATTGGTATCAAGCCCATGCACATTTTAGTTGGTATTTCATAAAGGGGGAGAAAATTTAATTTTGTCTTTCAATTGGTGATTCTTCGATTGGTATTTGTTTCCCACTCCCTTACTTTATGATTGAAAATTTCATATTGGTATCATATGTTTAATATGAAAATTATTTACAATTGGTATTAAAATTTGTTTAAACATTCAAAATTTATTATGTTTAATTTCAATTGATATCAAGATGTTTCATGTGTTTTTGCTTAAAATTGGTATCTAAATTTTTTTTTGAAAAATACAAAAGTTTTGATTTGTATTGACTATATGCATATAGATTCATGATGAGTGTATCTTGTATTGAAGAGCTTAACATCTCTTCGTTATGTGGTACACGTGTGTAGGTGGAGCTTCACATCTCCTCTTATGCATTACATAGTGTGTGTTATGTGAATTAGGGCTTAACATCCCTCTTTCATGTAATGCATATGTGTAGGGAAGCTAACTTAGCGTCTTCCTCTTCATGAATGTATATCGCATATAAATCTTTATTGATTGATTTGTTTTACCCCTTCTTGATCTTTTTATTTTTGACAAAAAAGGGGGAGAAAAATTTGTTTGATTTGATTTTACTTTGAACCCTTTGTTGATGATTGACAAAAAGGGGGAGAAGTATTTGAGTTTATATGCATGTTTTCATTGCTTAAGGGGGAGAAGTATTTGTCTTCCTTGTTATTTATGCATATATGTTTTGTTTTCATTGCTTAAGGGGGAGAAGTATTGTCTTCCTTGTTATTTATGCATATATGTTTTGTTTTCATTGCTTAAGGGGGAGAAGTATTTGTCTTCCTTGTTATTTATGCATATATGTTTTTGTATTGCAAATAGGAGAAAAAGATTTTGATTTATACTTGTTGCATGTTTTATCTCCATACTTGCATACATATTCATGTGTTTCATTTCCATATCTTATTATTTATGTCTATGCAGGAGTTAAGGGGGAGCTTCTTTGAAGCTTAACTTTAATCCATGCATATATAACTCCATGAGTTTTGTCATCATCAAAAAGGGGGAGATTGTTAGCCCAAAGGCCTTCCACTCTAGTTTTGATGATGATTAACTCATGTAGTTATGTTTACTAATAATCTTGTGTTGTTTAAGTTTCAGATCATTAACCAAGATATTAGCTGGTGATTAGCTTCAACAAGGTGTTTAGAAGCTTTTCATGATGATTTCAGGGCCAAAGCTTCAAGATCACACATTGCCTAGCCCATGGATGGAGTTTTGGAGCAAGTCTACTTGAAGATGAAGATCGTCAAGAAGACTTAGGTATCCATAGTTTAGATAGTGTGTTTTTAGATCCATTTGTAAAGTTTAGTATAGTTGATATGCTCAAGTGCACACAACACACAAAAGATTTATGTTTTGGATTTTGGTTTTCATGAATAGTAGATCAAAACAAGCTTAAATAGTTTTTATGTATATTAGATATGTTCTAGATATACATACATGGTTTTAACTTCCTATACAAGCTTATTTTGATGTCCCTATTCATGTGTTGAAAAATCAAGTTTGATAAAATACCGGTTTTGGTTTTTGATAAAATTTGCAAGACTCAAAAATGAATTGATAAGTTGATATATGTCTTGAAATTTTTATCACTTGTTTATGTTTCAATATAAAATGATAAAACAAGTTTTATGAGATTTTTAGAAAAGATAAAAGATTTTATAAAATATTTTACACTGTTTTTCAGACCCAGTTTTTGTTCCAGGCTTCAACCAAGTCGACTAGTAGCCTGACTAGTCGACTAAGGCTGAGGTCGGTCGACCGGGCCGGTCGACCGACGTGCACAATTCTGTGCACGTTTGGAGGCACTGGGACGGTCGACCGCGCCGGTCGACCGGAGCACTTACAGTGCTCTCTGTTTGTTTCGTCGACCGGGCCGGTCAACCGCAGTTGCCCAACGGTCATATTTCCGACCGTTGGCGGTCGACCGGGCCGGTCGACCGTTGCCTGTCAGAGCTGCCAGCTCAGCTCCAACGGCTAGTTTTGTATTGGGGCTATATATACCCCATCTCTTCATAGTTTTGTAGAAGTTTTCAAGTGCAAAAATTTCAGACCTTCTTATTTTTAAAGAGTTTTCAAAAGTATTTGGGGCTTTAATCTTTCAATCTTTATTGTTTTAGGTTTTTTGGAAAAATTAAAGAAAAGAGGATTTTGGGAGATTTGTCTTGATTTTCATTCTATATCTTTTGCAAGAAATTTCCCAAGTGTTTTTCTTTGTTGCTTGTTTTCCAAACACCTAGTTTCCACACTTGAACTATCTTCTATCCTAATCTATTAGGATCATTTGTTTTGTGGAAAAAGAGAGAAAAAGAGAAGTGTTTGAGGTTAAGCCTCTTAGTTGTAAACCCTCCTTGCTTTGGTTGTATCCCTCTTTGGTAGAGGTTGATCGGAGTGGTATTGTGGTTGGATCCCTCTTCGGTAGAGGTGATTGTGTTTGTATTGGCTACGGGCCTTATCCCTCTTCGGTAGAGGTGGATTGTGGTTGTATAGCCTCGGTGGCTTTGTAAGGATTGAGAGAGGAGTTCGGTACTCCTATAGTGGATTGGAAATCCTACACAGTGGTGTAGGCGGGGATGTAGAGCTAGGGGCTCGAACCTCGAAACATATTCGTGTGTTTGCGTTTGATCCAATATCTCTCAACTCTCTCTCTCATTCATTTGTACAAAGCATCATACATAACATCATATCATATTTACTTGTGTTGAGCATAATTCATATCATACATATCTATTTGCTTGTGTTGCCTTGCATATATTCTTATTGCTATTCATCCTTATTTGCTTGGCTTGCTAGTGTGTGTGCCTAACTTATACTTAACCAACAAGAGCTTCACATAGCACCTCAACCCATTCAAGGGGATCAAGAGGAGTTAGTCCAGAGCCCTTCACGGGAAATTCGGCTACACTTGTTGTGTTGTATTAAGTTTGTGCAAGATTTGCATTAGCTTCCGCATTTAGCGCACTTTGTTTTGCATTAAGTTTTAGATTAGCACTAACACCTATTCACCCCCCCTTTAGGTGTTCCCTTTTCAAAACTCCCAAAGAAGTGTGGCTTAAATAGCCCTCTCCAATAAACTAGCCGTTTGGCTGTTTCTGTCAGCCAGAACAGCTGGCGGTTGACCGCCCGGTCGACCGCCAACGGTCATAAATATGACCGTTGGGGCATCCTGGTCGACCGCCCGGTCGACTACAATTTTACAGAGAGCAAAGCTCTCTGTCCGGTCGACCGCCCAATCGACCGGCCCAGTTGCTGGCCAGACGTGCACGGACCTGTGCACGTCGGTCGACCGACCGGTCGATCGGCTCTGGAATACAGTCGACCGTCTCAGTCGACCGCCAAAGCCTGGCAGCCAAATTTCTGGGTCAGAAAAACATGTTAAAAAATATTCTAATGAATCTTGTAAATCTTCTAAAAATCTACAAAAATAGTTTTAACATTTTGCATTGATATATAAACATGTGATAAAAATTTCAACTCATCAAGCAATTTGAAACATTTTTGTGTCTTATCATTTTTACCAAAACCAAAAACTGTATTTTACCAAACTTAGATTTTTCAATCGGAAATCTGATTTTTCCTAAAACTCATTGAAATACAAAAACATGATATTTAAACACATTGAAGCATGTTGCATATGGACATAAGTCCAATATATACGAAACATATATATATCATAGTTTTTGTCTTTAAATCCAAAAATATGTTTTGTTAAAAATACCAAAACATAAAACGTGTGTGTATTGTGCACTTGAGCATATCAACTATCTAATCTTTACAAATGGATCTAAACACACTAAACTAAAACTAGGATACCTAAGTCTTCTTGATGATCTTCATCTTCAAGTCGACCCGATCCAAAACGTGATCCACGAGCGAGACTCCAACGAGTGCAAGGTATGATCTTGATGCTCGTGCTCTAGAATCACCATGTGAAGGCTTCAAAACTCATCTTGTTGAAGCAATCACCAACTAATATCTTGCTAAATGATCTGAAACTAAACATCACAAGATAATTAGTAAACATAACTACATGAGTTAATCATCATCAAAACTAGAGTGGAAGGCCTCTGGGCCAACAGTGTTCTGGTGATTTTAATTCCTAAAATTACATCAGCAACCCCCAGATCCTTCATATCAAAACTGTTGGATAACATTCTTTTAGTGAACTTAATAATTTCAATATTAGTCCCAATTATCAACATGTCGTCTACATAAAGAAAACAATGATACATGCATTTCCAACTATTTTCGTGTAAACACACTTATTGCATTCATTGATAGTGAATCCATCTTTGATTATGACACTATCAAATTTCTCATGTCATTATTTTGGAGCCTGCTTTAGACCGTATAAGGATTTTATCAATTTACACACCTTGTGTTCTTAGCCCTTGACTATAAATCCTTTAGGTTGCTCCATATATATCTCTTCATTTAATTCACCATTTAAGAATGCAGTCTTGACATCCATTTGATGGATATCTAAGTTATGCAATACTGCAATTGCAATCAACATCCAAATGGACGTTATTCTTGTTACTGGTGAATAAGTATCGAAGTAGTCAAGTCCTTCTTTTTGTCGATAACCCTTGGCTGCTAATCTAGCTTTGTACTTATCGATAGATCCATCAGGTTTTAATTTTCGTTTGAAAATCCACTTACACCCAATTGGTTTACTGCCAGGAGGCAAGTTTACCAATTCTCAAGTATGATTACTTAGTATGGATTCTATTTCGCTATTTATAGCTTCTTTTCACATTTGTGCTTCTGAGGTTGACATAGCCTCTTTAAATATTTGAGGCTGGCTTTCAATAGCGTATGCTATGAAATCTGGACTAAAAGATTTTGAGATTCTAGATCTCTGACTTCTTCTTAGTTCAATTTCCGCATTAACAGTCGGTTCCTTGGGGCTTTCGTCCCTGAACGCCATCTCATGTGTTCTTTTCCCAGAAGTCTTATCTGTTTCCCGTTTATATGGAAAAATATCTTCAAAGAACACAACATCTCTAAATTCGATAATCATATTTACATGAATATCTCGTATTTCTGATTTATGAACCAGAAATCTGTAGGCACTACTATTCAAGGCATAGCTTATGAATATGCAGTCCATAGTTTTTGCTCCCAACTTAGTCTTTTTAGGTAATGGTGCCAGCACCTTTGCAAGGCACCCCCACATTTTGAGGTAATGGTAGGAAGGTGTCCTTCCATGCCATAACTCGAATGGTATTAGACCAAATTTCTTATGGGGTACTTTATTTAGAATATAATTTGCAGTTAATAGAGCTTCCCCCCATAAGTTCTGCAGAGCTCCAGAACTTACGAGCATGAAATTTACCATCTCCTTCAAAGTTCTGTTCTTCCGTTCAGCAATTCCATTTTGCTGAGGAGTATATGGTGCTGGTTTTTGATGGATTATACCAAAACATAACTCACTAAAATCATTTGATTCATATTCTCCACCTCTATCGGATTTTAGAATCTTAATTTTCTTGTTAAGTTGATTCTCAACTTCGGCTTTATATGTTATAAACATATTTATTGCCTCATCCTTACTGTTTAAAAGATACACATAACAGTATCTTGTACAGTCATCAATAAAAGTAACAAAATACTTTTTACCGCCTCTAGTTGGTATAAACTTTAAGTCACACAGATCGCTATGAATTAACCCTAAAGGTTCTGTATTTCGATCTATTGAGTGAAATGAATTTTTCGCCAACTTGGCCTCAACACAAATCTCACACTTGCGAATTTCTTCCAAGTTGAGTTTAGAAATATATCCTAAATTAGACAAGTTCTTTAATGACTTATAATTTAAATGCCATAATCTAGCATGCCATAAAATAGGAGACTCAAGCAAATAAACAGAAGATTTTCCTTTATTTATAAGCTTAGGGTACAAATACACAGACTTTTTATCTACCACTGCAACATTGGTTTTAAAAAGTCCATCAACAAGATAACCCTTTCCCACATACATCTCTCTCTTAGTAAGTACAAATTTATCTGATTCAAAAACCATTCTAAATCCTTTCTTACTAAGTATTGATCCAGATATCAGATTCTTGCGAATATCTGGAACATGTAGCACATCGTTCAGAGTAAGCTCTTTCCCCGATGTCCACTTCAGGATGATCTTGCCTTTTCCTTCAACCTTTGAGACGGCTAAATTTCTCATGAATAGTTGCTCATCTTGCTCTAGTATTTGATATTCAGAGAATAATAATTTTTTAGAGTAGATGTGCTGAGTAGCCCCAGTGTCTACCCACCAATCCTTATTGTTGGTTGTCAGATTCACTTCTGACACCAAAGCTGAAAGGCTTGGCGACTCATGGTCGGTCAAGTTTGCCTGTGGATGGCTCTTCTTGTTGTTTTTGAGATGGCTGTGACATTCATTCGCCTTATGCCTCTCTTTGTTGCAGATGTAGCAGGTTCCCTTGAAGCGCATGTTCTTGCCTTCTTGGACCTTGCCTTTATACCCCTGGGAAGTCTTCTTCTGCTTTAAGCCATTAAAGTAGACGCTTTTCCTTTTGAGTCTTCGATCACATTGGCTTTTGCTTCATAGGAGTTCTTACTGCTCCTTTTCTCAGACTTTCTGTTGTCCTCCTCGATTCGAAGCTTCACAATGAGATCTTCCAACTTCAACTCCTTTCACTTGTACTTCAGGTAGTTCTTGAAATCTCTCCACGCAGGTGGGAGTTTCTCCACGATAGTAGCAACCTGAAAGGTTTCAGGTAGAATCATACCTTCGGCTTCTATCTCGTGCAAGATAAGTTGGAACTCTTGCACCTGACTGATTACAGTTTTGCTGTCCACCATTTTGTACTTCAGAAATCGTCCTAGACGAACTTCTTAGTACCAGCATCCTCAGTCTTGTACTTCTTGTCAAGACTGGCCCATAACTTCTTTGCCGTTGTGATAGGACTGTAGACATTATAAAGAGAGTCATCCAGTCCATTTAATATATAATTTCGGTAAAGGAAGTCACATTGAGTCCATGCATCAGTTGCGGGCTCTGGTGGATCTTCTTGCAAGAATCTGGCTAGATGAAGAGTGGTCAAGTAGAAGAGCATCTTCTGTTACCACCTCTTGAATTCTGTGCCATAAAATTTTCTTGGTTTCTCCGGCTTCGGGTTAGGAAGTGGAGTTGGCATCAAAGCTTGTAGCTGCATGTTTGGTGTCTTGCTAGTACTATCTTGATTAGTGTAAGACATTTTCTGCAAGTTCAAGCAGAACAGAAGTAAGAAACTTCAATAGTACTAATTGTTTTAAGATTGTTGGTTTCTGCTTAACAGGAATCAATCTGACAACTATTCAAGATCACTGAAATATCAACAATCTAATTGGCCAGGTCGGCAAATATCAGGTGGGAGGTTTTCCGTTCAATAGAACGTTCCTTAATTTAAGAACCACCTTTCAATTTCCTTCCTTGGTTAAACACCAATTAGACTGATATAAATCAGTCTCGATATACTGTTAAGTATATCCCCTGTATAAAGAAATGAATTCACTTATACAATATTTGGAGTGAGGTACGCTTTTAGAGCGAATCTCCTTAAGACAATTACGTCCCCGCACTGGTGCTAACGGGTTAATGGCCGCTAGTCTCCCAAGATACAACACTCCTTCACGGTATTTAGATAGCACTACCAAATTACCGTACAGTCGAACCGTAGTCAACCAGTACCTTCACAAGATCGTTGAAGCAGCGGGACAAAGACAAATTTCGGGTGAATATTTGCCTTTACTTTGGAGGAGCACCCACTGTAGAAGATGAAGGAAGGTTGAAGAATATTCTTCTTCAGAAGTCCCAGATTCAGACAACAATTCTATTTCAAGAATCTGTTGAAATTTCTGAGCCCTCTTTCAGAACGAATTTTACAGAATCTCCTTCGGAAGTCGATTCGGAAACCGAGTTACTGATTTCCCACTTCCCTTTTGGAAGTAACTTCAAGACTGAGAGAGAGAGAGAGAATCTCTTTTATATGGCAGATTCTTTTCTTGCTCTGCTGGCTTGTTATTTTTTGTTGTGTGTTTCAATTCAGAGATCGGAGCGCTATTTATAGTGCTCCAGGAGGGGCCAACGGGTCCAAACCCAACGAAAGGTTGCAACCTTTCGACCCAACAGTCACAACTGTTGGCTGTCCAACTGACGCACCCAACAGTTACAATTGTTGGCTGTCCAACTGACGCGGAGCGGGTCCATTGGCGGGGCGGTTCGGATCCGGATAGCGGAGCGGGTATGCTCGCAACCCATACCCGTGAGACCCGATTCAAAAAGAATCAGGCCGGGTAGGGAACCCGAACACGAAACTAGGCCCAGACCTGGACCCCAGCCCGAGCCCGGCATCAGCGCCGGCCGGCCGGCCGTCGCCAGCGGCGGTGCGCGCGCGCATATGCAGGCATAGTTCCCTCCCAATCCGCGCGCAAAAACTCCAAGTACCCAAAGGGCACGCCCTTTGTTCTCAATTTTCTCTATTTAAATACCACGAACTTCCATCTCACAGCTAATGTGGGACTAAATGCTTTTAGCTACCTTTAGTCCCATTTTGGCTTAGAATTAGACAATCTTTAGATTTGAATATCTCATTCATTCGAAGTCGGAATTGAACATGTGAATATACCACGTTCATCCCCAATGGAAGGAGAACACACTCCAACCATCATCTAATTGATTCGATCAACGGATCTCGCCATAATTCAACTCGAAGATTCACATTTATATTCTTCATATTCCAACAGTTTGATCCTAATGACTAGTTTTTCTTGGGGCTATATATATGGGATTTGGGTGAGTTTTATACAAGATTTTCAAGAGTTAATATTTTCACTTTCAACAGAGTTTTTCATCAAGTTTTTCAAAAGTTCTTGTGCTCCAGATCTATATCTCTATTGTGTTTCAATGTTTTGGAAAATCAAAGAAAACAAGTTTTAGAAAATCTAAAATTTAAGTTTCTAGTTTCTATATCTTTCAAGATGTTTTCCTAAATGTTTTCGTTTGTGTTTAATTTTTAAAATCTTTGTTTTCTCATAAGCTAGACCTAACTATTGCAAGATCTATTCTCTATGATCTTGTATTGTGAGACGTGTTATTTATGATCTTTGTGATTACTATGTATTGTACCCTTATTTTCGTTTTGGCTTTGTGTCTTTGCTTTGTGCTTCTTTCTTGTGTAGAAAGTTGGCTTTGTGCCTTGCCTTTGTGCCCACCTATTGTGTAGAGATTATTTCCTTTGTAAAGTTTATAAGTGGAGATAGTAAAAATTCTTCTAGTTGAAGGCGGGGACGTGGACCTTGGTGCTCGAACTACGAAACGCATTCTTGTGTTTGTGTTTGCTATCTCTCTCTCTCTTTCAACTCTACTCTTGTTATATCTTGCATTATAATTATTGTTCATACATATATGCTTGATATTGTTTATTTGCTCACACTTGTATTGTACCAAGAGAGCCATTGAAGCACCTCAACTCTTAATCTAGAGAATCTTAAGGAGAAGTTCTAAAACCCTTCATCGAAAATTCAGTTTCACTCTTTGGTTATTTATTATATATAAATTTCATTAGTATAAAAATTTTAAATTTTGCATTTGATCAGCACTACACCTATTCACCCCCTCTAGATGTACCTTCAGCAAGAACTTCTAGAGTTCATCCGACAGCTTCAGAAAGACGTCGTAGACGGGATGAGCCATCTAGCAATCATAAATTCTCGTGACCTACCAACTTTTCAAACCAAATTGATCAATGTTTCTCAAGTTTGAAATATTTCATACGTGGTTCAATCTCTACTATAATCAATAGTCAGCAAAGTACCGATATTTCTACCAGCAGGTAGAAAGATGTTTTTGTATCAGAAAAAATTGTTAAAGTAGCTGCAAGATCTTTGTTTGACCAAAGATTGCCGAACATTTGCTTAATGTTCGGAACATACTGGCTGAGCAAAGATATTCTGTTTAGCAAAACTTTCCGAACAAAAGCAATATGTTCAGTGAACTATGACCGAACAAAACATAACTTATTGGTTCTGGTGAAAAAAAAGAAAAAAGTTCAATTTACTACAATCTCTCTGTGCGGACAACTATAGTCGAGCATTATTTTTATGTTCGTACTTAAACAACCGAACAAGTGATTTATGTTTAGTCATGTGTTTCCTAACATTAGCAAAATGTTCGGCTAGTTTTCATCCAACATAGGTATTTTGTTCCGCAATTGAGAGCCGACAAAAAAGATGAACCCAGCCAATAACAATTTTTAAAAAGTGAATTTTAACTGGTAAAAACTCACCTTCCCATCGTTGTAATACTCAAAATTAGTGATTGCTAAGTGCCAACAAAGCAATGTGGATGAAGTATTAGAGTTTGAATGAGCTAGGATTTTTACTTTTTTTTTTCTTTTAGGAGGAATGGAAGGAGTTGGGGACCATATTTCTCTTTTCAGCAGCATTAGCTATGTGCTAGAAACATCCCACTAGTTTTGCTATATTACTTCCAGTGCTCTCAAAATAACTAAGTTTTGTGAATGTTTCACCAAAGTTCTCTTGAGAAAATGACTCAATGTATAGCTTGTAGTTATTCGTCCATCTATTTGTTTTTAAATTTTTTTTATATATACGTTATTTTAAATTATCATTATGCTAAATTTTTTAATAAACAAGCATATATAATACTACAAATAATTTTCACTAAATTATCTTTCAATTAATTATTAAAACTGTATCATTAATTAAATTTAGGAATATTATGGATATAAAAAAAGTAACAAACAACTTTCATAAAACTATGCTGACTCTCAGGTAGCAGATGGGTGGTTGATTCTAATCTTAATTTTTACCCTAACTATAGGTACTAAATAACCAGGAAGGTAAATGATATGCCTTATTGTTGATAAGAAACCCTAAAAACTCTAAATATAGATAAAAAATGAAAGTGCCTGATTTCTGATCTAGGGTTTTCCTTTAAGAGAAAATTATTATATTCCTCAACGATACCAGAAGCACACATCAATAACATAGAAGGAAAAAGAAGAAAAAAATAAGCATTTAATGAAAGAGTGAAAAGAGAAGAAGGATGAGGAGGAGGTAGACGAGAGCACCTGATCTATGATTTGTGTTCGAGAGAAGACGATGAGACTCTTACATTTTTTTTGTTGAGAGTAGATTCTTGGATATATATATATATAGAGAGAGAGAGAGAGAGAGAGAGAGAGAGATACGATTAAGAAAAAGGAAAGAATGAAAAAAAAATACCCGATGAGCAGGAATTATAAATACCCACCTATTATGATGAGAATTAAATTCTTATAAATTGGGGTAATTTAATGCCCTCAGAAATTCTATATTTCCAGGAATTCTAATGATTGTTATGCCAAATGTGAGAATTTTAAGTTTGAAATTCTCGAGTGAATTTCCAAGTACCAAACGCACCCTTAGGGATATAATTGTCAACCAACAATGAAAAACGGGTGGGTGTCTTAATCAATTTCATGGGTGCCTTTATCCTCACTCATTGAACTTGCGCATATACGTTTATTGACACGCGAGACATGTATTATTGAACATGTTAAATATAATTAACTAATTAACTAGTTCGTTAATTTTTTTTAACAGAAAGACATGTATTTTTCTTGGTAATCAAACAATAGAAAAGAAACGAAAAACAAAAAGATGAAAACAGATAGAGTAATCAAGTTCCTCCCTCAGAGTGGGAGGCTAGATCGCAGCAGTGCATAACACTGACCCCATAACGGACTACAACAGTGCCATGGACGGTGCTCCGTCAACACGACGATCATGTCGGCTTACCAGCCTTCACGTTGCAAGTAGAACATTTCTAGCCAGACACTCTGGAAAGCATGACAGTATTGAAGCCTGTAAAAGAGTTTTAAGCTCATGTGGGAGAACACTGGCTCTATCTGTAGGGCATCGCTTGGTGGTGGTGGTGGTAGAAACATAACATCATGAGAACAGAAAGTGCTTGTCCTTCATATTAGTAAAACTATCTTTCTTGTAGGAGTTTTTGTAGTTTTTTTTCCTTAATTAGATGGGGCTTGTTCTTCACATTGAACCATAAGAACATAAAAGGTATGGATCCCTAAACACGGAGAATCTGTTGTTTAGGCATAAAGCCATAATTCCTCATGTTATGGGAACATATGCCTTTTTAATGTGGATATATGGTGCTGTGATGCTTTTTGGTGTATCCTTTATCTTGGCCAATTCTACAATTGCATTGAGTATGATTTGGGGAAAAAATTAGGATATTTGACGAGAGACAAGCAAAACTTTGCAGTTAAATTTCATATGAAATATTCAAGAATATTAGGTAAAAGCACTCGAGCCGAAAAAGGTAAACAACACGAGTTCGGTTCAGTATAGAAGAACCTTCTGATTGCCTGCTAGTTAGGCATCAAGCACAATATTTTTGGTTCTTTATTTCTTAATTACCAAGTCTTGAATTTATTGCCGATAGTTATATTACTTCTTAGGCTCAGAGCGACGGGATTAATTTCTAAGAGAGGGTTTGTTCTTTCACTTTATGACTTTGTTACATGCCATGGCTTACCCCACTGTAATGAGCTCTGAAATAGTAAGACCTTTTGAAGCATTAACCTCTCATGTGTTCTCAAATGTGTGTATAGCTTTTGTTCACATATTGTGTATCTTGAGTTCATCGTCTTTCATGCTTGCAGATGTTTTGATTTTAGGGGAGGACGCCCCCACGACCGAACGACTGGGGCGGCGCAGCAGATACGAACTACATGATCTACTAAGGCAACTTGAAGAAGAGAAAAAGAAGATATTTCAAAAAAATAGAAAACTAATACACAATATAACGTGGTTTCACCGATCAAACAGATCGTGTGTACGTCCACGGGAGAAGGGGAAGAAACTTTATTAAGACTTTGGGAGAGTACAATAAGAATTACTTACACCTCACGCTGAGAAGATTACAAGCCCTTGATGGTCACTAAGAACAGCGAACTCTTGTGGCTAAGCTTCTCCACGAATTTCTCACCTAGATGAATTATATCCTTAAGAATTACAAATTCATTGGATTCTCTTGGAATACATTAAAGGCCAGCCACCCCTAAGGGATTATTTATAAACCATAAAACTCTCCTAGTCCTAAATAAACTCCTTCAATCAGAATAAAGAAAACTTGAATCGAACCGGACTCAAAACACCTTCAATCAGAATTAAAAAAACTTGAATCCAATTCGGACTCAAAAACTGTCAAATCCGACATTAATTAACCTTCACGACGTATTCACGTCATAATCCTAACATTCTCCCCCTTAACTTGAATACGTCCAAATCTGAGAATAGCCACCTTGCTCCATGTGCTCGCATCTATGCACAATTGAACAAAGTTGACTTTATTTCCATCTCACTCCCTCTTTTCCATAAACCCCTCATGGGATTCACATCTTGATTAGGTCAAATAAATTCAGGCCCAACCTGAAATTTATTACCTAATGATCTCCTTGATCTACATAAGTTTATGAGAATTTGCTCCACGATAGGAGTAACAATCTGGACAACCTTGTTGCGCGCTAGCCCCAATCTACCTTTGGGGTACAATTGAACATCGAAGCTTGAATCCATTGTAGTCTCCAATAGTTCCACAATCACTGCTTTTGAAATCGAGGATAGCTGCAATCCACCAACTGTAACCTCCGAATTTCTCAACATATACACATTGTCGACACGTTCAGCTTGAAACATCACATGGGTCTCTTTGAAAACTTCTATAAGATCACCTTTCAAACTGAAACAGAACCTTTCTCTATGTAAGGCTCCAAGAAAGATGAGATTGTACCTCGATTCGGGAGCTTGACGAACGCCTTGAAGAGTAGTGATGCATCCATCATTAGTCCGGAACTGGATTGTTCCTTCACCAATCATCTTTCTTGTAGCAGAATTCTTCATGAAAACTTCTCCCCCTTGAACTGAAGTTATGAAGAGAACATCTTCCTATTGGAACTGACATGCTGTGAACATCCAGAATCTATGACCCACCTATCTTTATTACCACCTAGTCTGTCTGTAACACATAGAACGTCGCATTGTTTTTCATCTCCTTCAACCAGTTCAGTGATATTAGCATCTGATTGTTTCTTCTTTCGAAGCCAACACTCAGATCTAATGTGCCCCTTCTTTTGACAATAGTTGCACATCAAATTCTTATGTTTTGAGTTACCTGTGGAACTTTCATTATTACTCTTCTCCCTTGAATAATGAACTTGCCCGGAATCATTATGATGAGACTCACCGGTCAACTGAGTGTCAATTTTGTACTTGTTGAGCAGATACTCCTTGACCTCATTGATCTTGATTGTTGACTTGCCTCCATAGATGATAGCTTCCCTAAAGCTCTTATATGAGAAGGTAAAGAATACAGTAATAGAAGTGCTTGATCTTCATCTTCTATCTTAACTTCTATCTTATCTAGATCATTGATAATAGAGAAAAATTCTACAATTTGAGACTTAACAGGTGTACTTTCATGTATGCGAAGAAGAAAGAGACGTCACTTAAGAATTAATCAATTCGCTAAAGACTTCTTCAGATAGTGGCCTGAAGTCGCTCCGACAGCGAGGACCCTGTTTTCTCCATAGAAAACTCATCCAATACTTTATCTGCCAAGTAAAGCTGAATAACTGTCAAGGCTTTATCATCCAACTCCTTCCAAGTTTCTTCCTTCATGTCTTGAGGCATTTTCTCCCTCCCGAGTAGTGCTTTCTTCAACCCGCTCTGGGTAAGGATGACGTTCATCCTAATCTGCCACCTACAAAAATTGATGACGCCATCAAATTTCTGAATATCAAACTTAACATCTTCAAATTGCCTAGCTCTGACACCAATTGTTGGTAAACAATCTGTATGCTCTGATACCAATTGTTGTGATTTCAAGGTCGGAGGACGCCCTTACAACTGGTCGACTGGGCGGTGCAGCAGATATGAATCAAAAGATCTACTAAGACTATTTGAAGAAGATAAGAAGAAGATAAACCCAAGTAGATAGAAAGGCAACACAAAATATGACGTGGTTCTACTGATCAAACAGATTGTGTGTGTTTGGTCCGAGAAAAATTTAGAGGATCGTAATAAAGTTTTCTTGAATCAAATTAAAGATTACAACAATCTCAAACAATTCCGGTTACAAGACAAAGAAGATGTTCAAGCCCAATCTTCTCTTTGTTTAATATTGGGTTCTTGATGTAGCGGTGGAAAGTGAATCTTATTTTTTGTTGACCGTGAACGTCACAATCTTCTAGGAATCGTCTCTTCAGACTATGGACGGAGTAGCACAACTCCTGTCTAATAAAATCTTAAAGAGCCTTGAGGCAAGAACAAACTTGTACTCAATAAGGTGTTAGAAGAGTTGAACTTTTAATTATTTCTCAGCTAGAAGCTCTGATCAAGATTCTCCAAATCGACCCCTCTTCAGTAGCAAACCGAGCTATTTATAGGGGTTTCAGGGGTAAAACTGTCCCCTAAAAACTCTCCATAATGGGGGTCAACTCCCTTATTTCGTGGGCAGTAATTGACCCAGTAATGAGGGCAGTTATAACCGAGACGCAGAGCTTCTCTGTAGTCAGAACGCGGGCTTCGAGCCTCACTTTTTGGATGCTGACTCCGAATCTTGCTAGACGCTGGCTTTGAACTCTGCCAGACGTGGGATCATGCTTTGCGTTTTGAGGTTGCAGTGATGTCGAGACACGGGCTTCGGGCTCATGCACTGCGTCTTGAGGTTGCAGTGTTGTCGAGACGCGGGCTTCGAACCTCGCATCTTGGTGCTACAGTGATGCAAGGACGCAGACAAAGAGTCGCGTCTTGATTATTACAGTTTAGCTGGGACGCGGCTTCGACCCTCACGTCTTGGTGCTACACTGATGTTGAAGCGCGGGCTTTATGCTCTGCGTCTTGGCATTACATGAGTAGCTATAATTAGCCTCTCATCTGAAATATAGACTCTGTTCTCTGATGACTTGTCTTTGGTGATTTTAGACAGTCTACAGAACCCCGCCAAAGTTTTCAAAACTCCGTGGTTGACTCAGACGGGTTTCGAAATACTTTAAACTTTTCTCTTAGCAGTAATGCTCTCAAAACTAGGTTAACAATCTTCTGAGATATCTTGAGCTTGATCTTGTCTGGGATTTGGTCTCTGTGAGTATACTGTTAAACTCTTTGAATTCGCCAGAAATGATCGTTATGAGTATCTGGATACGCAGTCTGGATCTCCTCGATGCTCCGAGCTGGTTGTTGGTATACTATTGAACCTGGAGTAAAATAGTCATCTGCTTGTGCCAGTGTACTGTTGAACTGATTGCAGAAGCAAAGAAGTAAGGCAAGTCTTGTAGACGCAGAGGTCATATTGCCTTGAAAACGTGGACCTCATCTGAAGTAGAAACATGACTCTCTCTCTTTTTTACATTGGAGAGAAGTGAACATTAAAGCGGAGATGCAACTCTCACATTGTTAAAGTAATGCAGACTTCAAGGTGGTGACACAGTCCTTCTTTAAAGAGACGCATCCTGTTAAACGCGAGACTCGCGTTCTGGGACATTGCCACGTGTTTGGTGGAGAGATTTGTTAAAATTTTCTTGAATCAATGAAGAATTACAACAGATCAATACTCCGATTACAAGAGAGGGAAGATATTCAAGCTCAAATCTTCCCTTTGTTTAGTGCTGGGTTCTTGATGTGATGATGGAAAGTTATTCTTGTTTTTCGATGATAGGGTGAACGTCACGATCTTTTGGTTATCTTCTCTTTGGACAGTGGACGAAGTAACACAGCTTTTGCCCCACCGAAAAATCTCAAAGAGACTGTGTAGCAAGTTGTTAGAAGAGTTGAACTCTCTTTTTTTTAGCTGGAGATTCTGGTCCTTCTATGGCTTACGACCGAAGTTCTTCTGACCAAAATTTTCTGACCCCTCTTTCATAGCAAACTGGGCTATTTATAGAGGTTTCAGGGGGGTAAAAGTGTACCCTAAAAATATTTCATAATGGGGGTTAACTCTTTCATTTCGTGGGCAGTAATTGACCCAGTAATGAGGGCAGTTATAATCGAACGCGGGCTTTGAGCCTCGCATTTTGTCGTTGACTTCGAACCTTGTTGGACGTGAGTTTTGAACTCTACCAGACGCGAACTGCAAGCTCTGCGTCTTGATACTGTACTGATGTAAGGACACGGGCTTCAGGCTCTCGCGTCTTGGTTATTACAGAGCAGCTGGGATGCAGGTTTGAACCCTCGCGTCTTGATATTGTACTGATGTTGAGGCGCGGGCTCCATGCTCTGCGCCTTGGCATTATACGAGTGGCTATAATTAGCCCCGCATCTGGAGTCTGGACTCTGCTTTCTGATTACTTATTCTCAGTGATCTTTTAGACAGTCATAGAATCCCCTCCAAAGTTTTCAATATTCTATAGTTGACTGGGACGGATTTTGAAATATTTTGGACCTTGGTTGGATTAATACTCCTTATGAATGGACTGACAATCATTTAAGATGCCCTGAGCTTGATCCTGTCTGGAATATGATCTTCGTGAGTGTACTGTAAAACCCTTTGAAGCCACCAAAGATGATCGTGGTGAGTGTCTAGATACGCAATCCAGACCTTCTTAGTGCTCTGAGCTGGTTGTTGGTGTACTGTTGAACCAGGGGTAAACAGTCGTCTGCTTGTGCCAGTGTACTGTTGAACTGATTGTAGATGCAAAGACTGAATGCAAGTCATGTAGACGCAGGGGTCATGTTGCTTTAGAGACGCATTCCTCACTTGGGGTGGGGACGCATCTATTAATTTGCTGAAGAAACGCGGCCTCTGGAGGGACACGATCTTTGAAGTGAAGACGTAGCCCTCAACCTGTTGACTAGACATAGATTTGTTCTTACTGAAGAGATGCGACCTTTGGAGGAACGCAGTTTTTATTCAACGCGAGTCCCGCGTTCTGGGCGCGTTGCCATGTGTCTGGAAGAGTTGAGGGGACATCTTCCTTTGATGCGCGAAATTAGCGTCCATTTAAGACGCATGCCACGTGTCGAGCGATGATTATGCCTCGAGACATGCGCCGCGTATCTCTGTGGATCACTGTGCCTATAAAAGATAACAGTCTTTCAAGAGTCATAATTTAGACTCTTCTTCTTCTTCGCTGAGCTTTATATCGAGGGTTAAGAAAAGCTTAAAGCTTTTTTTCCATTTTCATCATCTTCAACACCAATTTCACGGTCAAAATGGCACCGAAGACCAAACCTGCTTCCTCGTCCTCGAGCGCTATCGCTCTAGAGATTCAAATAGGCGGTTCTTTCACGCAGGAGGCCCCCATTTCAGGTAATAAAACGGCATCTGAACTGGTTTCCGTCATTAAAGAGGCTGAAAGAGTTCTCTTAACTCTTAAGTCTCTTTGAAATGTGAACCGCCATCGCAAGGCTCATGCCCATGTTTGATTTTCAGACGTGGCTCTTGAATTTGGTAAGCAAGACGTGAGTTTGAAGACCTCTGCGCCTTCGCGTCATCAACTTGAGTCTGTATCTGTTTGTTGAACGCGGCCTCGTTGAGCCCTGCATTTTGAACTCAATACTCAGAATTTTTCCAAGTATGGAAGGCTCAGACACAACTTCATGTGATCCCCGCGTCTTTAATATCAGGCGCGGGTTTCACTGATTCTTGCATCTGAATCCGACACTTAGAAAAATTTCTAAGCTATGGACTTTGAAATGCGGGCTTCATGCAAGCCTCGCATATTTTGGGTCTAGATGCAGATTTTGCTGATTTCCGCATCCAATTTACTCTCGCATTTGAATTTCAAACACTTAGCCCTTTCTTTTAGATTTCTGACTAGGTGTCGTCTTCATTGTAGTGCGATACTCTTCCAGCCCCTTGTCCAAGAAGTGCCACTTTGGGCACGTAGGTGGCGATGACCGTAATCTGACCTTCGCGCTTCAGAAGACTGCTCCTGCGACTACTGATAAGTCAAAGGAGAGAAAGGAGAGGATCTCTAAGGCCAGTATGGAGACCCTTCGGGAGATTATCTCTGATGGACTGTTCGAGTCGGATTCCCGCATTCCGCTAAAGAAGCCTGCTTTCTTCTTTGGTGACGCCATTGAAAAGGATGATAGGATCTTGTATGACGGAGATTATAAGTGCTCCGTCAGAGAGGGGACATGAGGTTTTTTCTTCCCAACATGAAGAGGATGTATCCCTTGTCCTATCTTCAACATGTCCATTCATCGTACGATAGAGTAGGATCTTTTCCGGTTTGTCTCCTACGTGTCTCTCGGCAAATTAGATGCCAAAGACGTATACCCTATTGGCTATGGGAATGATGTATTCAGTTTATTTCCGAGGTTAGTCAGACCTGAGTATCCGAAAGGAGAAACTCCTCAGCTTGCCGCCACCCTCATCAATTAATTCTTAAAAGTTAGAGGTAATTTTCCTGTCGACTTTCGTCCGGCTTGGATGGGTCAATTCTACCGACAAGTTATGGTGGGGTAGAATGGTTGGATTTGTTCTTGTCGAGCTCGGGGCTTTGCTGCAACAGGTGGGGTTATGATCTACATATATTTTGTATTCTTTTCATTACACTCCTACATTTATCGTGCAATAAATCTGCTAATTTCCTTGTCTTAAATATCTATTTTGCAGAAGATAATAATGAAGAGAAAGAGGATTAAATCAAATAAATACTAGTTAAAATCGGATTTAACTGGATCTATTTGGTTAGCTGAGGATGATCCCAGATCTAGTTAGAACAAATCAAGGATTGGGGCAAATGTTTAGCTGATGATCAGAGCAAATCAGAAAGATAACTCCAAATGAAAATCGGTAAAATTCAGATTTCTATAAATGCATTTTGGTTAGCTAAAAATTAACCGAGGATAATATCAAATACAGAGAGATAAATGGATAAAGAAAAGATCAACGGATGAGATGAAGCAAGTTTGACTCAGATTCTGACTGAATATATTTTAGTATTTGAATCATAACTTTCGCTACCGAATCTCAAAGCTAATGATTCAAGATGATTCAGAAAGCAGACTTACAGAGCTAAACTCTTATGTTGATCACTGTTTCTAATTCTGTCATTTGTTAAGTGATATTCAGCAATCAACACGCCAATAAACTACAGATCAGAACTGAATATTCACATTAAATCAAGTTTGGAGATAAGGGAGGATTCAAATCCAGAAATAGCCAGCTTTTCCTATCTTCATACTCCTCTAACCTCTGCATTTCTTCTATAAATACCTGCAATCTCAAAGGCAAAAGAAAAGGACCATGCAGAGATAGAATTTAGTTCACATTTTCATTTTTTTAGTGTAGGTTTTTTTTTTCTTTTATGTAATTTTTATTTCTTTGTAAGTATAGTTTAGATTGAGATTCATGTAAGTAAGAGAGAGAGGCTTATGTTGAGAGTGACACCAATGTACCTCCTCCTTTCTTTCATCGTTTCTGCAAGCATTAAAAGGTAATTTTTTTTATGTTTGTCTTTATTTTTATTTTCTTCTTCTTCTTTCTACTTTTCCTCTTTGGTTATGATGAGCATTCAAGTGAATCTAGAAGCATCAGTATAGTCATGTTTGTGTGAGTGCCAACGATATTACATGATGTTCTCCTCCTCAAGATTCCGTGTCATTTCATTTTTGTTCGTCTTGATGAGGTAATGCGAATGGGGACTGAGCTCGATCTAATATTTTATACGTTAACCCCTCTGAAGTAAGGTAGAACATGCAAGGGTTCCAGGTAAGTCATCAACCAGAGGAGGTAAGTGTTGGCCCAGAGGCCTTCCACTCTAGTTTTGATGATGATTAACTCATGTAGTTATGTTTACTAATAATTTTGTGATGTTTTAGTTTCAGATCCTTAACCAAGATATTAGTAGGTGACTAGCTTCAACAAAGGAATTTTTGGAGCTTCTCACATGGTGATTCAAGAGCTCGAGCATCAAGATCATATATAGCACTGTTGGAGTCAAGCTCGGTGGATCACGGTTTGGATCGAGTCAGCTTGAAGACGGAGTTCGTCAAGAAGACCTCGGTACATAGTTTAGTTTTGTGTTTAGATCCATTTGTAAAGACTAGATAGTGTGATATGCTCAAGTTCACAACACACACACTTGTTTTAGTTTTCATGTTTATTGGTTTTCGGTTTTTGGTTTAACCGATATTGGTTTTCATGAATAGATAGATTCAAAACAAGTTTACATGATTTTATGTATATTAGATTCATTCTATATACATGTATGCTTCATATCTTAGACAAACTTATTTTGATATGCCTATTCATGTGTTTTAGGTTTTGTGTTTTAACAAAACATATTTCCGGATTTATTGTCAGAAACATGGATATATATATATATATATATATGTTTCATGTATATTGGACTTATGTCCATATGCAACATGCTTCAAAGTGTTTAAGTATCATATTTTTATATTTGGATGAGTTTTGGACAAAGCGTATTTTCAATTCAAAAATCCAAGTTTGAAAAAATACGGTTTTTGGTTTTCGGCAAAATTTGTAAGTCACAAAAATGGTTCAAAAAGTTTGAAATTTGTGTTGAAAATTTTCACACAAGTTTGTATATCAATACATTATGCTAAAACTATTTTTGTGGATTTTTAAGGAATTTATGGGATTTTTAGAATATTTTAAACCAAGTTTTTCTGTCCCTAACAGCCTTCTGCCAGGCTCTGGCGGTCGACCGGGACGGTCGATCGGACCCAGAGTCGGTCGACCGGACCGGTCGACCGACGTGCACAAAACGTGCATGCTGGCGAGCCACTTGGGCCGGTCGACCGGGCGGTCGACCGACTGCAAGTACCCCACTCTCGGGTGGGGGCGGTCGACCGGACCGATCGACTGTAAGGCTTGGGCGGTCGACCGGGCAGTCGACCCGCCCAGAGAGCATTTGCTCTCTGGATTGGGACGGTCGACCAGGCGGTCGACCGGAGAGCTCCAACGGTCAAATTTTTGACCGTTGGCGGTCGACCGCCAGCCGACAGAGCTGACAAATCAGCCCAACGGCTAGTTTTTGTTGGAGGCCTTTAAATACCCCATCTCTTGGGATTTTGGTCAAGGTTTTTAAAGAGAAAATTTTCATACTTCTTAAAGTGTTTATACAAGTTTTCAAAAGTGTTTTAGAGCTTCAAAAGATCTATCTTTATATTGTTTTAAAGGGTTGGAAAATCAAAGAAAATTGGCTATTTGGGATATTGCTTTTGATCTTCATCTCAAACTTATTCTAGTTATTCTCCCAAGCATTTTCTTTGAGTTTTTGATTTCCAACATCTTGATTTTCCACACTTGAGCTATATCTCCTATCCTTTCTATAGGATCTTTTATTTGTGGGAAAAGAATTTGTTTGTGGTTGTGGAAACCACCAAGTGTTGTACCCTCCTTTATTTGTTGTATCCCTCTTTTGTAGAGGTTGATTTGGAGTGGTGGTTAGCTCCCTCTTTGGTAGTGGTTGAGTTTGTGGTTTGCTCCCTCTAGTGTGAGGTGGTGTTTGAATTTGTATCCCTCTTGTTGAAGAGGTGGAGTGTGGTTGTTTGGCTAAGGGCCTACCCCTCTTGTGTGAGGTGGTGTTTGTGTTACCTCGGTGGAGGTTGTATTGGTTGAGAGAGGAGTTCGTACTCCTGGTTATTGTATTGCCCCAAAATCCTCGTGGAGGTTCCCTGTGTGGGAGTCTTAGGTGGACAAGTTAGTGGATTGAAAATCCTTCTCGGTGAAGGCGGGGACGTAGAGCTCGGTGCTCAAACCTCGAAACAAATCTTGTTGTTTGCGTTTGATCCATTGACTCTAAACTCTCTTTCTTTATTTGTGCCTTGCATCTTTCATATTGTCATATCATTATTATATGCTTGACTTGTTCGTGTGTGCTTCACTTGTGCTAACCACGAGAGCTTCATATAGCTCCTCAACTCTTATTCAGAGGAATCAAGAGGAGTTAGTTCAGAGCCCTTCAGCGGGAATTCGGCTACACTCGTTGGTTGCATTAAGTGTAGTTGCAATTATTTTTAATTTTCGCATTTAGTTGATTAGATTAGCCGTACACCTATTCACTCCCCTCTAGGTGTACCTTCAATTGGTATCAGAGCCTACGCTCTTGATATTTGGTTTAACCACCTAGGAGTGTGATCTTGGCTTGCTAATCTATCATTTGCATTTGCACGTATATTGTTTACACACACTCATGGATTGCTTGTCACCTCCTATGTTTGATGTTTCCAACATTGACATGTGAAAATTTAGGATGTCAATGTATTTGAAAACCTAGGCTTGCATGTTTACCTTGCTATTACCAAGAATCCTACTCTAATAATAGCAAGCATATAGAGGCCAATGCACAAGCCCTTGAGGCACTTAGAAGCACGCTTACTAAAGAATATCTTATGCTTGTTTCTAACTGTGATTCCGCCTTTGCAGTGTGGAACACGTTGACCACCTCCAAACTTCAATTGCCAATCCAAACGGAGGATGAATCTAGTGAAGAATCCCGAGCAACAATGCTATATAGTTCAAGGGAATGACTCCCTTGTGGTATACTCGGAAACTCAATTAGATAGTAATGATGCTAATTCTTCATGTGATGAGAATATTGATGCCAATGCTTTGAATGAAGAACTTTCTATTGTATGTGAAAACTTATTAGAAAAATATAATCTTTTGAAAAAGAAGAGTTTTAAACTAAAAGATGAAAATAAGAATTTGTGTTCAAAACTAGACTTGATTTTGCAAGATAAAGTAGAGATTTCTAATGAAAGGGATTCATTTAAATCTAGACTTGATCTTGTTCTAAAGGAAAAATGATTTTTTAAAATCTAAAAATGATTGTAATGATATTTTGAAGAAAAATGAAAAATTGTCTTCAAAAGTTGACTTTATTTTAAAAGAGAATGATTCTTTGAAAATAAAAATTGTTTCAATTTCAAAGGATTTAGAAGTTTGTTTAAAGAAAAATGAATCTTTGAAAATTGATATAGATTCACATGTTTGCCATGCTAGTGTAGCTTTATCATCTAGCTCACCTATTGCATGCATCTCTTCTTCCAAAATTGAACATGATATTTGTATGCTTAAGAAGAGTGTGGATGTTTGGGCTCCACTATGAGCCAATGTGCTTTGAACCATACACGCTTGGAATCCTTGGTTTGAAAGAAACAATTTCATCTTTACATACACACGATCCACGGCATACACATGCTTCGCACGTTCACAACCATCACACTATGTACGTTCATGTGTACACATGTACACATTGTGGACGTAAGGGCCACCTTGCTAAATTTTGCTATGATAAGATACATGATGTAAATTTAGCAACTAAATTTGTTTTGGGTTAGGAAGGGTGCTAACCCCCATGGACCCAAAAGAGTATGGGTACCAAAGACCACCCCTATTGTATTTGAGGTAGTGTGGGCTCTCGCATGACGTGAAAGTGATGGTGCCTTGAGGTGGATGCGTTCTGAGCTTCATGAGAACTATTTAGATGCATCACTTTCAAGGGGAGTTTTGGTGGGAGGACCACCTTGGTTTGGAGAACTAGAGAGGTGCCTTCATCGGTTTTGGTATCAATCTCTAACTCCCATTTATATTTACATGCTTTCATATCATTGTTTATACCATGTTTTGATGTTTATAGATTATGATGTTAAATGCCATGATTATTAGATCTTTGATATGCATGTATAGCACTTGAGATCACCCATGTTTATATGGATTTATTTTTAGTGTTCTCACTTTAATTTAACTAACGTGTATGCCCTAGATCTAGTGCATGTGCATTTGTCATAATGATCATATGCATGTTTATGAGTTTTGTTTTGATTTCTATGCTTCATGCTTTATTACTTGTTTGAATGTTAGTTTTCATTAAAACTAGGATATATATATACTTGTACATATAATGAGCTACAAATAGACTATTATATGTTGTGCTTGAACGCTCATTTGTACCCATTAGATGTACTCGTATAGTCTAGTTTGATGATTCATGCATTTGACTTGTATTCCCATTTTTATACATGTTTTCCATGTTTACATGTTTAACTTCATGTATATGTCCATCTTGTCTAAACTATTGACTGTACATATACATCCTTGAGCCACGTGCCTTCATGCATATACATTGGTGGACTCGTTATGTTTTGGATATGTATGTATACTTTAGTTTGTACAAGACATACATATGCTTTGAAGATTAAATCGTTTTGATGATTTTTACGTTTAAGGAATTTTGAGCTTACTGCCTAATTTTATGATTATGTGATTCACATTACACTTGTGCACTCACTTCATTTAAATGTTTCTCATGATTGTGTTTTCATGAGTATGATATGGGCTTTATGGACTTTGAGTGTTTAGTGACCATGTGATTTACATGTTTTTTCATGAAATATAATTTTGTTTTATTCCTTACTTGAAGGATTTCGTACTAGTTACAAATTTTTCTTATAAGTAGATCGTATTCTTCATTTGGTAGAGTTTTCAAACATACTATATTTTCAAACCTATTTTTTGTGAAAACCCTCCCTTTAAGGGCGGTTGGTTGGGCGACCATGCCTTGTATGTTAATATTGAAAATCATTTTAAACATGTGCATGAAATGGGTGGAAAGGTATTATGAGATATACACTTGATATTATTGTTGTTTCAAATTGGTATCATTGGATTTTTTCAATTGGTATCAATATTGACATTTTTTTTGTATACTCATATATTTTTATGTATGTATGCTTTCACTTCAAAGAGTATCAATTTCGATTGGTATTAAAATTTTTCACACACTATATTTTGTCTTTTTGTGCTTATTAATTCCCTATATCTTGGTGCACAAATTTTGATTATGATAAGCTTGATTTTTAATATCTATCATGTTTCAATTGATAAGTTTTCAATGGTATCCTAATACAAGCTTATGCATCATTTTAGTTGGTATTTCATAAAGGGGGAGAAAATTCGTATTTCATCTTTCAATTGGTATTTTGTTTACCATTGGTTTTGTTTTCCACTCCCATGTTTTATGATGAAAAATGATTGAAAAATTAATATTATTTTCAATTTGGTATCATATGCTTATAAAGAAAAATACCTTCAATTGGTATCAAGATGTTACTTGTTTACTTACAATTGATATCAAATTTTTTTTTTTTACTATCAATTGGTATATGTTTTCATTTTGGTATAAAATGTTGATTGAGATTTGTTTTCAATGCCTTATTTACTTTAAATTGATATTGACATTTCTTAATTTTTTTTATATGTTCACTTTCAATTGGTATCATAATGCACTACATTGACATATTTTTAATTGGTATCATATTGGTTTTGATTTTACCCCTTTGTTGATGATTGACATAAAGGTGGAGAAGTATTTGAGTTTATATGCATGTTTTATATGCATCTAGAAACATAGTTTGTTTTTTATTAGTTTGTTTTTTATTGATATCAAGAGCCTTACTTATTTTTGGTATCAAGAGTGTTATTTCAAGAACATGTTTTTGGTATCAAGGGCCTTACTTATGTTTTATTTTTGGTATCAATGTTTTATTTCAAGAACATTGTTTTATGCATGTCTATGCATTTTCATGTTTAATATTCATTGCATATATTTATTGTTTATTGCTATGCATGAGTTAAGGGGGAGCTTCTTTGAAGCTTTACTTTAATCCATGCATATATAACTCCATGAGTTTTGTCACCATAAAAAAGGGGGAGATTGTTGGCCCAGAGGCCTTCCACTCTAGTTTTGATGATGATTAACTCATGTAGTTATGTTTACTAATAATCTTGTGATGTTTTAGTTTTAGATCCTTAACCAAGATATTAGTAGGTGATTAGCTTCAACAAAGGAGTTTTGGAGCTTCTCACATAGTGATTCAAGATCCCAAGCATCAAGATCATATTTAGCACTCGTTGGAGTCAAGCTCGGTGGATCACGGTTTGGATCGAGTCGGCTTGAAGACGGAGTTCGTCAAGAAGACCTCGGTACATAGTTTAGTTTTGTTTAGATCCATTTGTAAAGACTAGATAGTGTGATATGCTCAAGTTCACAACACACACACTTGTTTTAGTTTTCATATTTATTGGTTTTCGGTTTTTACTTTAACCGATATTGGTTTTCATGAATAGATAGATTCAAATAAAGTTTACATGGTTTTATGTATATTAGATTCATTCTATATACATGTATGCTTCATATCTTAGACAAACTTATTTTGATATGCCTATTCATGTGTTTTGGTTTTGTGTTTTAACAAAACATATTTCCGGATTTATTGTCAAAAACATGGATATATATATGTTTCATGTATATTGGACTTATGTCAATATGTAACATGCTTCAAAGTGTTTAAGTATCATGTTTTTTTATTTAAATGAGTTTGGACAAAGCGTATTTTCAATTCAAAAATCCAAGTTTGGAAAAATACGGTCTTTGGTTTTCGGCAAAATTTGTAAGTCACAAAAATGGTTCAAAAAGTTTGAAATTTGTGTTGAAATTTTTCACACAAGTTTGTATATCAATGCATTATGCTAAAACTATTTTTTGGATTTTTAAGGAATTTATGGGAATTTTAGAATATTTTAAACCAAGTTTTTCTGTCCCTAACAGCCTTCTGCCAGGCTCTGGCGGTCGACCGAGATAGTCGACTGGACCCAAAGACCGGTCGACCGGACGTGCACAAAACGTGCACGCTGGCCAGTCACTTGGGCCGGTCGACCGGGCGGTTGACCGGCTGTAAGTACCCCACTCTCGGGTGGGGGCGGTCGACCAGACCGGTCGACCGTAAGGCTTGGGCGGTCGACGGCCAGAGAGCATTTGCTCTCTGGATTGGGACGGTCAACCGGGTGGTCGACCGGAGAGCTCCAACGGTCAAATTTTGACCGTTGGCGGTCGACTGGGCCGGTCGACCGCCAGCCGCCAGAGCTGACAAATCAGTCCAACGGCTAGTTTTTGTTGGAGGCCTTTAAATACCCCATCTTTTGGGATTTTGGTCAAGGTTTTTAAAGAGAAATTTCCTACTTCTTAAAGTGTTTATACAAGTTTTCAAAAGTGTTTTAGAGCTTCAAAAATCTATCTTATATCATTTTAAAGGGTTGGAAAATCAAAGAAAATTGGCTATTTGGGATATTGCTTTTGATCTTCATCTCAAACTTATTCTAGTTGTTTTCCCAAGCATTTTCTTTGAGTTTTTGATTTCCAACATCTTGATTTTCCACACTTGAGCTATATCTCCTATCCTTTCTATAGGATCTTTTATTTGTGGGAAAAGAATTTGTTTGTGATATGGAAACCACCAAGTGTTGTACCCTCCTTTATTTGTTGTATCCCTCTTTGGTAGAGGTTGAGTTTGTGGTTTGCTCCCTCCTTGTCGAAGAGATAGATTGTGGTTGTTTGACTAAGGGCCTACCCCTCTTGTGTGAGGTGGTGTTTGTGTTGCCTTGGTGGAGGTTGTATTGGTTGAGAGAGGAGTTCGGTACTCCTGGTTATTGTATTGCCCCAAAATCCTCGGTGGAGGTTCCCTATGTGGGAGTCCTAGGTGGACAAGTTAGTGGATTGAAAATCCTTCTCGGTGAAGGCGGGGACGTAGAGCTCAGTGCTCGAACCTCGAAATAAATCTTGTTATTTACGTTTGATCCATTCTCTAAACTCTCTCTCTCTCTCTTTATTTGTGCCTTGCATCTTTCGTATTGTCATATCATTATTATATGCTTGGCTTGTTTGTGTGTGCCTCACTTGTGCTTAACCACGAGCTTCATATAGCGCATCAACTCTTATTCAGAGGAATCAAGAGGAGTTTATCCAGAGCCCTTCACCGGAATTCGGCTACACTCGTTGGTTACATTAAGTGTAGTCGCAATTAGTTTTTAATTTCCGCATTTAGTTGATTAGATTAGCCGTACACCTATTCACCCCCCTCTAGGTGTACCTTCAGTAAGTATTTATTTAATCTTTTCTTTCTTTTCTTTTATTTCTTTAGTTTAGATCACCAACACTAACAACACCAACTTTTTCATCACTCATTTCGATTTCTTTGTATATGTCTATTTTCTATTTTTCTCCACCTTCTCATTCTACCACTTTCTTTCTAACTCAACTTTAACTCAACTTTTTATTTTTCTTTTAAAGAACTAAAGAAGAACTTTAACTACACTTTGTAGCCTAAAAGAGAACTTACTAAAAAGTTTCTATCGCTAGTCCCTCCTTGTGGATCACGACCCGCATAGCCACTTGCTATTGTTATAGAATTGAGCACCTTGCACTCTTTAATCTTAAGTTCTGAAATATTATATTTTGTGTGCAGGTAAGACCTCAGTCAGGTTATACCATGACGTTAGAGCCGTGCAGCATAGCCTCCCGCAGAGTTCCCACAATTTTTTTGGCATCTTGGAACATTATAATTCTCTAACAGGCACTTTTTTACCCCAATCGGAGAGATGGGGCTTGCTCTTCGTGAGCTATATGAAGTCTCGGGGCTAGTTATGGGAGATGCCCTTATGAAGAATACGTCTCGACTTCTGAGGAGCTTCACCTCTTGAGGAAAGAGGACTCTCAGGTATACTAGACATACTGGAAAGTGTGTGCCACTTCCACATCTACAGACAGATATCCTCTTAGAGGAACAGGGGTGTCAAGCAGATATCCTGGACGAGCTATCTGTTCAATGGCATAAATAAAAAGGATAGCCCAGTGACTAGTCTGGCTCCTTGCGCTGACGAGAAATTGCCGAGAGGTTTAATGCCTCTACAAGCTCTTACACCATCGAGTCGAACGAGGACACTTTCAGACCTGATACGATTTTTGAAAGTTTTCATCATCAGGACCGTATTCCCATTTCTGACTGGGCTCTATTGGCGGGCTTTCTCATGCTGTGGCTGAAGCGTTGTGTAGTGCCAACGCTGCTGCAAGAAGTAATCATTGCCGATGTGCTGTACCCGGCGGTCTTGCTTGCCTACGGGAAGTCTATCGCTCTCCTTCCAGCGATGGTAGCCAAAATTCAGAGTGGATTACGGGCTCTGGTCAAAAGCATATGCCAAGTGGAGGCCATTGTAGACTCCCAGGGCAGGCCGGTGGTAGATTCAGAGGGGAGGCCAGAAGTGAAGACCCTTAACCCCAGGATCGAGCTCCCACATACATACCTGATGGCCTAGTACGTTATGCACACTGCCTTCACTGATGATGGCGGTGCCTTCTTCTAGAGGTTTCATTTCCTTCGTGCAGAAGCTGGAGAATTCGAGCTGGTCTCACTACTATATGTTCTTTGTTCGAAAATCCATTCTGAGCAGCTCCAATTATCAGCTCGACCGTTGCTTCCCCGAGATCTCCGGTGCATCCTACGGGGATAAGTTCGCTAACCTTGTGGGACCAGATGACTTCACAAGGCTGCCATCTGGAGTCTTTTGGTGGCTGATCAATATTCAGCCTGGATATCTGATCTTTTGGCAAGGTGACTCATGTACGATCGAGCCTTACGTGCCCAGTCGTTTTGTTTGACAATTCGGCCATGATCAATTATATGTCGGCAATCCTAACGCTGGTCTTTGCTTCAATGGAAACTTATTGAAGGTGCTCAGTCGTGGTACTACAGTATAGCTGGAGAGACAAAAGCTGTTTTCAGCCTTCCTTACAAGACGCACAATTGTCATCCAGCCTCGGTTTCTGCATGTGGTACTTCTTTGCTAGTAGGATGCCTTATTTTGGAATAAATATCTCTTGCATTAAGAGCATCAAGGCATCTTACAAAGCCAAGTTTGAGTCCAACAAACGTGTGCGAGGTATGAATGAGTATCAGGAAGCTGAGAGGGAAACAAGAGGGGAGGTAGGGATGAAGTTAAGGACAGTAGCACCTAAGGGGCAACCCGCTAAAAAGATTTGGCAGGACGTGGCCAAACGTTCTCGTGGCTCTGCTTCTAAGGATGAGCCTACCCCGAAGAAGGCCAGGAGGGAATCTGAGGTTGAAGCTTCGATGCCCGAAGTAATTCCTCCTAGTATTGAAGAGCATGGGGAGGAAGAAGAAAAGGAGGAAGAAGTCCCCATCCTTCGCTCTCGAGGTCTACGCAGCAAGGTCCCGTGATCCTAGAGGAAGGAGAGCTCGCGGGTGAACCTGTCATAGATGAAGAGGTCGAGCGACCCGAAGTTGACTTGGTGAGGAAGGATGATGTTGAGATTCTGGGAGTCTCGACTCAACCTGGACCTTCTTCAGCTCATGAGAGAAGGGTGGGGTGTAGCAGCCTGGGTCTCTCAGTGTATTATTGCCCACTTTGCGAGTTATCGGACCCAGCCCTACTACCGGGGTACTTAGTTGTAAAGCTTCGATCGCTGAGACCGCCTATGTTGAGTTGTCGTCTTCCTCGTTCAAAGAACATGGATATTTTTCTGGCGAGGAAGTCAACTTTGGCGATGAACCCGCTCTTTCTGACACAAGCAAATTCTCGCATATCTCAGAGAAAGAGATACAGGGGTATGTCCCTGTGATGGTTTCACTGATAGGAAGGATTGCCGCTACTGAAGGTATTTTCTTTGTCCTCCTGAACAGGTTCCCCTTCAAGTTAGAAACGAGTTCTAACTTTCCCTTTGACTTTCTTCTACAGGCCTGGCTGCCGGTAGTGAAGCCACACATATTGAGGAGATGATCCAGGAGCTGGCCAAGGAGGAGGGCCTCGAAGCTCTTGCTACCAAGATGCCTCATGAGGGTGCAACCGTCGAGTTGGGGAACCCTTATCCCCAATTGGCTTATCTAGGGATTTGTCATCTTCAGATCCTCAACGTGGTAAGAGAATACTAACGTGTTGGATACTCTTCTTTTCATTATTATCACTGACATTTAATGTTATGGTTTATAGAGAGTACTGTGGTAGCTCAAGTGGAGGATCCTGCGGTAAGCCTTGACGCAGAAGATAGCACATTTCAAACTTAGGCCGGTAAATCTAGTGTCGTAGAGTTTGCTACTGCTTCTGTTGCAGTGGAAGCTGCTGTCACGCCCCGCTTCCCAAAATACGCTAAAGGGGAGACGCGACGAGAGTCGGTGATGCATATATGTAAGGAAATACCTCACGTATACGAGCTAAGCCTTAAGTAATCTAAACAAGCTACAAAATCTACCATGATAAATCAATATCACTGCAATATGACATATAAATATCTAACACAATGATAACAGATGAATAAAGAAAGAGAATGACAACTGGATGTGAAAAGATAGAATCAGGAAATAATATGAACAAAAATCAAGAATACCTATAACCAAGAAAAGAGAGACTCCAGTTCCTCGTAATGCGTACGATCACAAGAACACCTGAACAATATAAGAAGATGTCCAAAATCGACGTGCAAATCCAGGGTCGTCAATAAGCGACTTGATGAGTGGTAAAATAAAATAGGAAGGTGCACATGCATGTAACGTGAAAGCATATTATGAAAGAAAGATATACATGATAAGGTTGGAATACATGCCAAGTAATAAATGAATAGTAACTAAACCAATCAGTGATATAATCAGGGGTACTTCAGGTTATGAGTATAGTCAAGGTCTATCATAACATAAAAGCAGATGTCAGGTTCATTTTATAATGTCAATGAAAGAATTCAGTTTTTCATTATTAATTATATCAGCGAACACCAATTACCACATGTAATAGACGCATCCCATACTACGCCTATTACACGTGCCAATCGAGGTCCTCAGTTATTGAAAGTGATCGGTTGGAAATATTGTCTGTGTTTTAGGTAGGTCCTGTGCATACCTGGGACCACGGTCCAGACCCCTGGCACTGAACCAGAACCTACCACAAGGTAGTCAGGAATATGTATAACAGGTCAGGTACATGTATAACATGCATAATAGGAATGGGAACAGGACAGGGTGCCAGTCACCCCACGGGAACCCTGCAGTGGAACCCTCTTTCGGCTGCGCAATCTAAATCTTAGGTCCACCCAAAATACAGACGCTGTCTCCTCTATCAATTTTCCCAATCCCAGTGTAAGTTGTTTAATTTAGTTATCAAGATTATTAATGTACATGTTACCTAAATTTACTGGGATAACTCGGTAATGATAACAGTAACAATATCAAAAGTGAAATCGTGATACATGTATAACAGGATATATATGTCGGTGAACATGATAAACAGGACGAGGTTGTTACCATCTAACAATATTTTTGCCAGTAGTTAGATAACATGAACATGATGGTCATGAGATAAATGGTCACAAATGTCATCCAGGTGAGTCTTAATTGCAAAGTCCTAACCGATGTCATGTAGTGATCTTAAAGGTTTATTATTAAGAACAAATGAACTTAATTGCATACAGGAATACATAAATATACTACAAATAATACATGGAGGTAATTCATGAAACTATAAAATTTCTAAATACTAGAGAATTAATTTAATCATTTAAATCACCTTTATAACAAAATTAAATAACTAGATAAAATCCTTCATCACAAGAATTCTTGTTAACTGAAGAGGAAAACAACACTCAATTGAGGTAGATCACAATCCAAAGCACTGCAATCCTAGAATCCCGGCAAATCTACATAAATTAGAAATTGTTAGATTTTTTTTAAAAGAATTTTTACTTTGGAGTTTTAAAGAGTTTTAATCTTGATTAATTAATTTGGGGGTTATGAATATGATTCTCTGGATTACATGAAATTAATAGGTTTAATTTGACTAATTTTAAATCTTTCTTTGATTGGTTTTTAAAGACTTTTTAAAATTAAATTTCTTAACGGGTTCGAATTTACCATTTTACAAAACTGACTTTAAAGGGGGTAATTTGATTTAATTTATGTTGTTATTCTTCTAAAAATTTTATCATGAAAGGTAGAAGTAGTGTAGATTGTTATTTAAATTTTTCTCTATTTTTTTGATATTTTTAACTAATTATTTTAATTATTTTTCTGTATGTTAACAAGTCTGAATTTCTCTGTTGGGTCGGGTTTTGTTGTGCGGGTGTGAATCCAGAAGGGGCCCCATATAGAGCTGGGCTGAAAACAGGCTTGTGGGCCTCAGCCGAATTAATTTTTTTTTTTTGGGAGCTGCTGCACAGGGGCTGCCCCTGTGCAGCCCATCCAGCACCCAAGTGGGCCAGCCAGGCCTGGGCCAAGTCAGGCCCGGGCTGACGAGGGCCAGGCCAGGACCGATGTGGTTTGGTCGGGCCAGGCTCTACATAGCAGGGCACAGCCCTGCTGTGCAGCGCCTGCTCTCGGCCAAGCCAAGAGCAGTGCCTCTCTGTTGTTTTTTTCCTTCTATTTTTTTTTAACAATTTCAATTTTCTAAATTGTAGAAATTTTTAAAAAGGTGTATAAATTTAGATATGTATTACCACATGCATTTTTTTTTGTTGAATTTTTTTGAATTGAGTTTTGATGTATTTATAGATTAGCCTATGTGTCTAATTTAGATCGTTGGAATTAAGTTCTAAAAATTTTCTTTTTGGAATAAAATTTTTTAATATGCAATTTATTATATCCAACCCAATTCTTTTTTCTTTTTAATATTCCAATTGGGGTAATAATTTATTACTTTATATATTTTATATAAACAAAGGTGATCTTTTTAATGAAAGAAAATGATCCATGGAAAGAGTAAACATTATAAATTATTTAAATTCTAGTTCCACCATTTAATTCTTTTTATTAGAGCTTAAACAAGAATTCTAGATGAAAAATTTATGGGAATATAAATCAATCATGAAACATTAAATCAAATTTTAATTCATAAAAGTTTGAATTTTTACTTACTTGAGTTGTTCCTCCTTTCTTTCTCCTCGATCCCTGTACTTCGAAGCCCCTTTTCGTTCACGATCCGCTTGAGGAGAAGGAAGAGATGAAAGTGGGGAGATTTGAGATTAGGGTTTTCTCTTGGGGGAGAAGAGAAAGAAAGGGTTTAGGTCTTTATATAAGTTATTAGAGATTTTAGAAACCTGAATTCCAATTAGGTTTAGATTGCTTAATTTAGTAGTTAAGATTTAGATTAGTGATTGGTCACTAATATTGCACATTTATTATCATATTCTCATACTTATTATAGAATAAACTCTGCTTTTTCCTAATTAAATGTTTAATTTATTTGCAGGCTCATTCCTAAAGGAGAGTGAAGAGAAATGAGCCCAAACGCCCATCAAATTCTGAATTAAATCAGAATTAATTCGAACTCAGTAAATCAGGGCAGATCAGGTTGGTTCAGATCGTTGAAAATCAGTTAGAACAAATCCCTACAAATCGATCGGTTGAAGCCAAGAATCAAAGGCCATTTCGTCAAAATCCCGGACTTAAACTGCAAATTCAGCTGATGATAAAGATAAATCGAGAAGCCGAGGAGCACCACCAACAGGGTGTAGCCACCTGGCCACACCCCCGCGTTTTCGCGACTTGGTTAGTGAGTTAGGGGAGCGTTTGTTCCCCCTATCTTCTCACACCCCTCCCCTCTGGGTTTTTGCCTATAAAAGGGCAGGATTTTCACTGAAAATGGGAGGACCATGCAGAGATAGGATTTAGTCCAGTTTTTCATTCTTTGTAGTGTAGGTTTTTGTTTTTCTTTTCATGTAATTTTTAGTTTTAATTTATGTAAATCAGAGGAGATCAGAGTTTCATAGGAGAACGAGAACGAAGCTTGTGCTGAGAGTGACATCGGTGTAAGATTTTCTTCTTTTCTCTTATTGTTATAAAATCAAATCTGTAGTTCCCTTTTGTACTTTGTTTTTGTGTTCTTATTTTTCTCTACTTTTCTTCTTTTGGTACAATTGTTATCCAAGTAAGTCTAAAAGCATCGAAAGAGCCTTGCCTTTGCGAGTGCCACCGATAGCCCATGACGATGGATTTTGAGTTTCATTCTGTATCACTTCATACTTGCAACGTCTTGATGATATAATGTGGAGGAAACGGGAATCAACTCTTATGGGCTATACGTTGATCGCCTCGCTTCAAGGTAACATCATTGCAAAAGATTCAAGGTAGGTATTTGGCCAAAAGAAGTAAGTAATTTTTAGTTTGCTTTCTTTTAATCATTTAGTTTATAACACCACAATCCAGCCATCTTTATCACTCTTTTCGATTTCTTTGTATATAATCTATTTTTCCTTTTTCCATCTTCTTAATCTACCATCTTCTTTCTAATTTGACTTTAACTCTTTTTCATTTTCTTTTTAAGAACTAAAAGAAGAACTTGAACCATTCTTTGTAACATAAAAGAGAACTTACTAAAAAGCTTCTATCGCTAGTCCCTCCTTTTGGATCACGATTCGCATAGCCACTTGCTATTGTGGTAAAATTGAGTAATTTGCACATCTCTATTCTAAATCTAAAACTCTGTATTCTTGTGTGCAGGTCCAAGCTCAATCAAAATTTTTGCGACATTGCCGGGGAGGGACGGTAAGTTACTCTCTTTAAAAGTTTACATTTTTGGTTAACTTTCTTCTTTGTTTTTTTGTACAGATTCAACAACAAGGAATTCTTGCTGCAGTGGACACATAAGTGGCCTTGGACTCTACTCAAGAAAGCAGAGCCAAGAAGCCCTCAGATTTGCTACATTCTAGTGGCAAAACTGAGTGAACTACTAACCTGTATTTTTGCAGGTTGGCTGAATTGAAAATCTGAATCTCTATAGCATTTATCTCCTTGTTTGACTTACATAACAATAAAAAATTGATTGTAAATGCTAAAAAATGATTTAGACTTTGCATTTAGGCACGTGTCTATTTCATTTCATTTTTTATTTACTGTTGAAGAGTGCTAGAGCCAAGGTATGTGTGCATAGCATTTAGTATAAGGTTCATTCTTTTATGAAATATTGCTTGAATGTTACTTTTTTCTATATACTTGTACACTGCACTAAATTGACTTAAGGGCTTGTCCTATAAACAAGATAAGTGGGGAAGTCATTACTTTCCATTAGCCCACAAACAATCTCCTCACTCACTAACTCAAGCCTAACTAAAAATGAGTAGACGTTGGCCCTAGGGACATCTCGGACTCAATTAGGAGATTATCCTAAGGGAGAAAGGTGTTGGAATTTGACTCCTGCCAAATTAGTGTCTAGGAAGGGGATTAAGGGCCGAAAGCCCAAAGATTGGTGGTTACTTAATTAAGGAACGTCTCTGTTGGATAACCTCCCACAATCTTACCCTGACCTGGCTGATTAGCTTGTGGTCAAAGTCTGCATTATACCTCCCGTGGACAGTCTAACCAGTTAGGAGTCGTCTAGGTCATAGGTCTACCCTAACTTAGGTTAGAATTTTCTTTTTTGTTTGCTTATTTGTTTGTTTGTTTGTGTTTTATTTTATGATATGGCTTATAATAATAATTTTTCCAATTTTAATAGTAATCCATATTACACATCAACCTCTTTTTCGGATATTACCAACCCGACATATCATAACTTTAACCAACCTAGTGTGCCGGATTGGTCTTATCCGAATCAATATAACCCATGCCCCAAATCTTATAACCATAATTTTCAGAATAATTTCAACTCTTCACAGAGTCAATGGGGATTCACCTCCCCTGAGTCCAATTTTCAACCAAATTGTCCTCCTTATCCACCTTGTCCACAATATTTTCAAGATTTATACTCAGTTCCCCCAGTCCAAAATAGAAACCATCAATTTTGGAAATGAGTATGCGTGAGTCCAAACAACAATCACAAAATCTGATGGACTCACAATTTTACCACCAATTCCAAAACAACACTTCATCTTTTCAAGACCAATCGCAACAAAACGATGAACCTATCAACTATGAAAAGATGCTTGAAGCCATGACTCAGGCTCAAAACGCTCGTAATCATGACATAGATATGATGGTCCAATCTCTACGTTCTTACCGTTTGGCCAGAAATGAGTATGCGTGAGTCCAAACAACAATCACAAAATCTGATGGACTCACATTTTACCACCAATTCCAAAACAACACTTCATCTTTTCAAGACCAATCGCAACAAAACGATGAACCTATCAACTATGAAAAGATGCTTGAAGCCATGACTCAGGCTCAAAACGCTCGTAATCATGACATAGATATGATGGTCCAATCTCTACGTTCTTACCGTTTGGCCAGTTCTGATGTCGGTAACTATTCTGTTAGAGCCGAAGAGTCATGTTGTTTTGGAACACAAGGTTCCATTTCAGCACAATCATTTGAACTTGCCCAAACTCTAAATTTTGAAAGTGACATTGATAGTTTGGCAAGTTATCCCTTTCCTGAAATTGACCTTGAAAATGAATATGATCATGAACCTCAACTTAGTGATTCAATTTTACTTCCTGATTCAATTATGACTCAAGTGTCTTCACCTGATTTCAATCTTTTTCCAGAGTCAACATTGGATCCTGTGCCAATTCATAATGAAATTGAATCGCCCATCTTTGATGATCATCATATTGAACTTGACCATTTTTTAATTTTGAAAGTCCCATTGATAAATTGGCAAGTTCTCATTTTTATGAAATTGAACTCAATGAGAAATGTGACCTAGATTCTTAAATCTGTGATCAAGTTCAAATTCCAAATCAATATTGACTCTTATTTTGTTAACCGACTTGAGTAATATTTTAGAGTCAGTTTTGATTCCCACACCAATCATTCTTGAACTTGAATTACCAATATTAAGTCACATTCCATTGTTGGAAAATGAATGTGGACTTGAGTTTCAACTTCTTGATTTGGACCCACTTCTTGAATCAATCTTGACTCCTGAATCATTACTTGACTTAAGTCACTTTTCTGAGTTGGTTTTAGTTCCCGTACTTTCTGAGTCTAAGTCCGTCATTCTATCTTTTCAAACTCCATTTTGGGACAAGGCGGTTGACAAAATTGACTCTGAAATTAATTATGAAATTTGAAAATTAGATGGGGTCAAATATTTAATAAAAATCATTCATGTATATATCATTTTAGTCGGTTATATTAGAGAAATTTCTGGTGGATTCCTCCGAACTCCACGAAAAGTTGATTGGGCTGTATTTCATGGAACAATCAGACCACCACCGGAACCACCACCTTAAGGTAATATTTCCTTCCCTTTCTTCTTTTTCATGCATCTATGCATTAATTCATACATTAAGGACAATGCATGAGATAGGTGTGGGGGAGGGTTCTAACATAACTTAGGTTTTTTTTTTAAAAATTTTTTTTTTTAACATTTTCTTTACTTTTAAAAACTTTTTGAAAATAGAGGGGTTCTAACATAACTTAGGTTTTCTTTTTATAAATTTTTTTTTAACATTTTCTTTTAAAAACTTTTTGAAAATTGAAATAATATTTTGACATATTTTTTGTAAGAAATTAAGTTAATTTAAGGAATAGGAAAATCAAAATTAGTATTTCTTAAACTTGGTCAAAATAAGATTATTTGTTTGATTTTTAGGGTTAGGAAGATAATTTGTCAAAGTAATTTAGTCTTGATCTTTACTTTAATGGAATATGCACACTTCATACACTTACACACTTAGGGTTCAAAAACAAGTATTCTTATACCTTATAAAAAAAAAGAAAAAAATATATGAAAGTTAAACAAATCTAATTATTGATTAGCTAGGTGCTTTGCCTAAGTAAGCCTTGGTATTTATATGAAAGATGATTAGATAAGTTTGAAAAAATATATATATATAAAATCCTCTGATTAAGCTGGGTATTTGTGCCTAACAAAGCATAAGTATTCACGCCTAAAAGGGGTTCATATAATAAAATCCTTAGTTTTGTGGCCTTGTTTGCTCGAGTCCTTAAGTCCTTAGGGTGTTTTCTCACCCGGTGCCCTAAGACCATTCGGTTTGGGAGTCATCGATTAAAGGCTCGTTATATGGGCAGATTAGAAAGCCTAATAGAACTAAGGAATAATATCACAAATATATATATATATATATATATATATAGATATTATTCCTTAGTTCTATTAGGCTTTCTAATCTGCCCATATAACGAGCCTTTAATCGATGACTCCCAAACCGAATGGTCTTAGGCACCGGGTGAGAAAACACCCTAAGGACTTAAGGACTCGAGCAAACAAGGCCACAAAACTAAGGATTTTATTATATGAACCCCTTTTAGGCGTGAATACTTATGCTTTGTTAGGCACAAATACCCAGCTTAATCAGAGGTTTTATATATATATATTTTTCAAACTTATCTAATCATCTTTCATATAAATACCAAGGCTTACTTAGGCAAAGCACCTAGCTAATCAATAATTAGATTTGTTTAACTTTCATATATTTTTTTCTTTTTTTTTATAAGGTATAAGAATAGAAAGCCTAATAGAACTAAGGAATAATATCACAAATATATATATATTATATATTAATATATATATATATATATAATATATATATATATATATATATATAGCATAAGAGTTAGAGTTAATGAACCCTTAGTCAAAATTTTCACGGTCACAAGGTGCATATAACTTAGGGTAAAGTAATAGACTAAATGAGAAGTACAATTTGACTCCTTACTTTGATTGATAACAAAATTTTGAATTGAGACTAAGTTTAGGAATGAAAAATTCAATTTTCTTATAACTTATAGATTACTTAAATCTTACAATTATATTTCAAATATTTTCTCTTTCAAAACGCTTTTCGAAAATACTAACTCTTTGTTTCTCTTTCTTTATGGATTTTGTAGGTGTAATCCACTGAAAACCCTCACGAGACAAAACTCGTCCTCTAGGGGAAACCTAGAGGTTTAACGGCTTGTTGCACATGCTCAGTGCAGTCGCCTGACCTGCGAAAGTGGTCTAATAATCCTTAGTATAGTTTAGTTGTTTTGCTCGAGGATGAGCAAAAGATAGGTATGGGGGTGTGATTGGTCACTAATATTGCACATTTATTATCATATTCTCATACTTATTATAGAATAAACTCTGCTTTTTCCTAATTAAATGTTTAATTTATTTGCAGCCCATTCCTAAAGGAGAGTGAAGAGAAATGAGCCCAAAATACCATCAAATTCTGAATTAAATCAGAATTAATTCGAACTCAATAAATCAGGGCAGATCAGGTTGGTTCAGATCGGTTGAAAATCAGTTAGAACAAATCTCTACAAATCGATTGGTTGAAGCCAAGGATCAAAGGCCATTTCGTCAAAATCCCGAACTTAAACTACAAATCCAGCTGAAGATAAAGACAAATCGAGAAGCCGGGGAGCACCACCAACAGGGTGTGGCCACCTGGCCACACCCTGGCCACGAAAACGCGGCCAAAGCCGCGTTTCTGCGGCTTGGTTAGTGAGTTAGGGGGAGCGTTTGCTCCCCCTATCTTCTCACACCTCTCCCCTCTGGGTTTTTTTCTATAGAAGGGCAGGATTTTCACTGAAAATGGGAGGACCATGTAGAGATAGGATTTAGTCCAGTTTTTCATTCTTTGTAGTATAGGTTTTTGTTTTTCTTTTCATGTATTTTTAGTTTTAATTTATGTAAATCAGAGGAGATCAGAGTTTCATAGGAGAACGAAAACGAAGCTTGTGCTGAGAGTGACACTGGTGTAAGATTTTCTTCTTTTCTCTTATTGTTATAAAATCGAATCTGTAGTTCCCTTTTGTACTTTATTTTTGTGTTCTTCTTCTTTTCTACTTTTCTTCTTTTGGTACAATTGTTATCCAAGTGAGTCTAAAAGCATCGAAAGAGCCTTGCCTTTGCGAGTGCCACCGATAGCCCATGACGATGGATTTTGAGTTTCATTCTGTATCACTTCATACTTGCAACGTCTTGATGATATAATGTGGAGGAAACGAGAATCAACTCTTATGGGCTATACGTTGATCGACTCGCTTCAAGGTAACATCATTGCAAAAGATTCAAGGTAGGTATTGGGCCAAAAGAAGTAAGTAATTTTTAGTTTCTTTTCTTTTAATCATTTAGTTTAGAACACCACAATCCAGCCATCTTTATCACTCTTTTCCATTTCTTTGTATATAATCTATTTTTCCTTTTTCCATCTTCTTAATCTACCATCTTCTTTCTAATTTGACTTTAACTCTTTTTCATTTCTTTTAAGAACTAAAAGAAGAAGTTTAACCATTCTTTGTAACATAAAGAGAACTTACTAAAAAGCTTCTATCACTAGTCCCTTCTTATGAATCACGACCTGCATAGCCACTTGCTATTGCGGTAAAATTGAGTAACTTGCACATCTCTATTCTAAATCTGAAATTCTGTATTCTTGTGTGCAGACCCAAGCTCAATCAATTAGGATTAGTTAATATTTATGAAAAGATTTGATAACATAGGATTAAGATTAGGATTGGGTTTTGGTTAATGGGTAAGGATCTCATGGTAAAGGGTTATGGATTATATTTAGGCTTTAGTTAGAAGAAATAGGTAATATAAGAATAAGAAAAATAGAGGGTGGGCTTGTGGACTTAGTTTTTGGGTTTAAAGAAAAATAGAAAAAGTTAAAAATAATAAATTGGGCTTGGCTTATATGTGCTTAGCATAAAAAGTAAAAGAAAACAAAAGGAAAAGGAGAATAGGCTGAGCTTATTGGGCTTGAAATGAAAATAATAATACTACCCATTAATAACAATTTAAAATGACTAAATATAAACAGTAAGATTCTACGAGTCATAAACAATAATAATACTAATAATGATAATAAATCAAGTTAATTAATAATAATAAGATAATAGGTACCATCAGGTAAATATTTAAAAATAATATATGGTATTACTAAATAGGGGATATTACAACAACAATAACCGTCCCGGAGGTACCGGTAACGACCTTAGTGTCGGACGAGCCAGTTGCCGGCCCACCCTGCACGAGTTGAATTGGTTCTCGTCTCTCGTTCTGTCATGAAAAGGGGGTCCTGAAGTACATCAGCAGGGTTATTTTTAGCTAATGACATTATGAAGAGCTAGCGTGTCAATGTGTGACAATTTTTTGCTTCCATGAAGTCCTGTATCGACTTGGTCCTTTTCGGGAGCAGTTCCTTCGAGTTTGTCTGGATGCTTCTTGAGAATCAGATCGAGAACATCAGTCATACTGGGAGCCCTTCGCAGTCTAGGGTGTACCTGGTGCTAGTCGAACAGTTGGAGAGCTACCTGAAGGAGCTAAAGACCCTGGAGAATGCTAGCTCGATGGATGAGGCTCGGTCGACACCGAGTAAGCTCCTCGCGGCTCAAGAACACGAGCGAAAGCTGTGGAGGAGCAAATAACTGAAGAAGCTTGTCATCTCCAGCACTTCCAAGCTGACTACCAAAGACTGGTTGGCGATTCAAAAGAATCTAAAGTCTTCATCCAAAGTGTAAAGCAAGTTATCGCCACTGCTTGGATTACTATTGCTAAGACGCAAGCCTTGATTGAAGCCAATGAGCGAAAACTTACTGTTGCTAGAAAAGGCTGAAAGAGCTGAAAATTGCCAGGACGCAGGTTCAAGAAAATCTTACTGCTCATTCCTCCATGTTGGAGTCTCTTTAGGCACAACTGGCTATGAAGAGGTTTTGTCCGAATAAGAGTTGCGGTCCAAGCCTTGGCGGAAGCTAAAAGGGCACGCCAGCATGAGATGCATCGCCTCCGGAAACAAGGCCATTCTTTGGCGAAGCAGGATTATTGCCTTCTTCTCCTTTTTTTATCGTCCCATTTATTGTAACATTTTATTTGTCAAATAAGAGTGTTTTGTTACTTTTATCATTTTTGAGTCAAATAATAAAAGTTCTCAAAATTTTGTCTCATCTTTATCCTTTCGGACTCTTTGCCGCCTAGATGAAATCAGTTTTCATAGTCGCACTTCTTGACTGTTTGTGGGAATGCAATCCTTAGTCATTTTGATAGGGTATGGCCATGAATAATAAACTCGTGCTGTGTTGAGTTCTTGAGCGAGACGCGGCTCTCATTTGTTGTGGGGACACGGATAAGAGAAACGTGACTCTGACTCATTAATGGAAACGCAGTTCAGGCTCATCAAGAGAGACGCGCAAATCTTAGCTGTTTGGCAGGGATGCGGATCTGGCTTAAGAGAGGCGCGATTCTGAGACGCGAATTTGTATTCTTTGATAAAGGGGATGCGGCCTTCAGGCTTATGAAAGGATGTGGATTCATGAACGCGGCCTTGAGTCTGTCAAAATGCGGACTTCAGGACGCAGCCCTCAAGTCTTATGAATGAACGCGAACTTCAGGAAATAACTCTGAATTGTTATGGGGCATGGTCCTGGAGACGCGCTTCTGGATCACTGAGATGATCGAATCTTGATAGGGAGACGCTTCTATGGTTCTTTAAGAAAGGATGCAGCCTTTAAGTCTGTATAAGAGCACGGACTTTAGGACGCGGCCTTTATTTCCTGTAAATAAGCGCGAACTCTAGGATGCGGCTCCCAAAGCGTCACATGCAACCCGTCTTAAATATCTTGTTGGATCTTTTAATGCCAAGTCGGCGTTGACGATTGGGGACTTGTGTTATTTGATATTTTCTGAAGTGGCAATCCACGTGTCAACTCCTTATTGGACTTAATAGTAGTGCAGGTATTTAAGGCCGAGGGCTTTGATATTTATGTCATTAATTATAGGTCTTATGGCTTGCTTATAAATAGACCTTAACCTCTTAACAATCCATTATTTAGACTGTTTCCCTTTGAGAGCATGCGCTCTGAAGGTCTTCATCTTGATTTGTCTATCATCCCTTCAATGGGAAGTGTCCCAATGAACAGCAAGAACTTAAAGCTTCCATGTTTTCCTTTAATCTTCTCCAAAGATTGTCACTGATTTCAAGATCAAAAAGTATCGCTTTAAGTGCTTTCACGGCCGCGCCTTGATGAATAAAGTTCAACTTCTAGAGAATCTTTCCCGGATAGGAACCATTTATCTCATGAAATACTCAGTCCTACTGAGTTTCTATTTTCCTGTGTCTATTAAAGAAATTCGATCTCTTAATCTTCTCTTAAAATCTGATTGATGGACCCATGTTCGAAAGTCGCGTTCTTTCAGACTTCTTGATGAAACGCCAGCTAACTGACTTTAAACTCTAAGTCACAAATCCTTTGAACGCGACTGTGATAAACTCTGTGCTTGGATCTTGGAACGCGAGCTTTGTACAAGAAGCTGGCGTTTGAGGTTCTTGACTTAGAGAATTCTAACTCTTTTGAGACCTTTGGACTAGGATGTGGCAACCCCTGTATCTCAATGCGGGTGTGGTGAACTCTGTGTCTGGGCTACCTTGTGTCTTATATCTTGAACGCAGGTCTAACACCAGACCGCGTTCAGATCTGCACTGGTCAACTCTGTATCTGAAGTTCACAACTTCAGTCTCGCTTCTGCCCTTCAGCTTTTCTGTTTCTGGCTTAACAAAATTTTAACCTTTTAGTTTTTTGCTTCTCGCAGGTTTTAGCAGCCTCAGTCAGTCTTCTGCGTCTTCGCTGGGCGCATGGGAGAATATTTTGACCAGCCAGCTTGTTCGATTGGCGCACTCGGGAAATCAGAGCTCCTGTTCATGGGCAAGCTTGGTTCATGGTAGACTATTTGGACCAGCCAACTTGCTCAAGCTCTCGAGATATCCATCAAAGCCTTATTGGACATGACGCACCAGCAATGCCCTGGGTTTGTCGTGGTCATGGTGGGTATGGTTGTGGGTATGGTGTCCTTGAAGGCCATAGGAAAGAGGATGTCACCAGTAAGGTCTCGGATCCTCCCTTCACCAATCTTACCCTCAGAAGTGACATCGATGAAAAATCCATACTCATTGGATGACTTTCTATGGTGGAGATACTCATTAAGCGAAGGATTACGGTCCATACCAGTTGGTTGGGTGGAATCAGAATGTTCCTCTGCATTTTGACCTCGAGAAACACCATTGTTCTCGGTTAGCAATGAGCTTCTTCAATGTTTACATCATACATCATGATGTAATCAGCACTCGGTCATCTTAACACTGATCAACTGCTATATGATTCAGTGGAAGAAGAGAGGAACCATTCTTCGGCGCTCTTCCAAACATCTTATATTTGGAGCGGTGTAGATGTCTTGAGGAGTGTGTGCAAACTTTCGTTGAGAGAGAGGGACTTCTTTGTATTCCTTTATTGTAACACTCAATCTTATTGTATAAGAGAGCATCTTGTATCACTTTCATATATTTGAATATCAATAAAAGTGACACTTTTTCTTGTCTTTTTATATGTCTTAAATTCCTTTTGCATTGAAAATCAGACAAATAAGAGTGAAGAAAATTTAAAATTACTGTCAGAGGTGTGATATTAACTTGACAAGAGTGAGATAGTTTCTGTAGACTTACCAATCTATGGATGAGAATGACAAGTGAATCTAAATCCGTTGGGATTTAGAAGAATCTTTACCGTCAGAGGTGTGGTATTAACTTAACGGGTTGAATTAGGTCTTATCAGAGGTGTGGTTTTAACTTAACAGGAGTGATCTTATAAGAGAGCATCTTGTATCACTTCATATGTTTGAATATCAATAAAAGTGACATTTTTTCTTGGCTTCTATTTTTGTGTTGAATTCTTTTTTGCATTAAAAATCAGACAATAGGAGTGAAGAAAATTTAAAATTACCGTCAGAGGTGTGGTATTAACTTAACTTGACAAGAATGTGAGCTAGAGGTGTGATGTTACTTAGCTCCACGGGAATTTCAGCTTCATTTGGGAAAACTGAAAACATCACTGTCATAGGTGTAGTGTTAAACTGATAGTGGAAGTAATACTAGAAGTGTAATGCTGTTAGCATTAGTCATCTTGACTTCGATATGAAAGTTTGAGGAAAAGTCATTGTCATAGGTGTACTGTTGAACTTAACAATGAACTGAATGCTAGAGATGTGATATTAAACTTAGCATCGCTCATCTCAGCTTTGATATGAAAGTCTGAGAAAAGTGACTGTCAGAGATTTAAAATTAAACTTGGCAGCAACTTAATCGATGTTAGAGGTGTGGTGTTAAACTTAACAGTAATTTGTCAGAGGTGTAATTTTGAACTTGACAAGAATTGTTTACGATAGGAACAATTTTGAGGACTTGTCATTCTATTGATGAGAATTGATAAGTGAAATTTGGAATGTCAGAGGTGTAATTTTAACTTGACAAAATTGGTTTGCGATAGGAGTAATTTTGAGGACTTATCAATCTATTGATGAGAATTGATAAGTGAAATTTGGAATGTCAGAGGTGTAATTTTGAACTTAACAAGTTTGGCGATTTGTGACTCCATGTAGAGGAGAGACAAGTGAAGTTTGTACTCACTGGGGAGTAGTGAGATTTTTCATTGTCAGAGATGTAGTGTTAACATAATAATGATTGCATTTGTGGACCTACCACTTTATGGAAGAGAATTGGTAAGGGATTTTAGCGGAAAGTGAAATAAATCATCAGAGGTTTAATATTAACGTGACAATCATTGATTTTCTAGAGGCATGGGAGATTCACCATTAGAGGTGTAATATTAACATAACAGCAAGGATTTTTAATGAGTTTTTTTATCAGAAGTTTAATATTAACTTTACTGAATCCACTAGGGATCGGGAAATCTGGTTTGTCAGAGGTTTGTTGTTAACATGATAAATCCCAAATCATTTTGTTGAAGAAATGAATACAGGTGTTTTTATGGTCCTACCATTCTGTGGGTGAGAATTGGTATGAGATTTTGAAGGAGAGGATGGGACCAATTCCCTTAGAATTTTTAGCAAACCCTCAGCTATCAATGGATTTGGTGTGCCTTTACCAACTACCGTTGAGTTGGGCTAGCTATGCTATTCCCCTCAGCATGATGAATTGTCGAAGACTTATGTTGGACTTAAAAGCCAACATTTCCCTCTATCCTTAGCCATTGGAGGCGTCGGATGTCCATAGGTACACTAGAGAAGAGTGACAAAGCCGAAACCAAAGTCTTGCACTTTGTTTCTTCTTCAATATTTACATCATGCATTATGATGTGACCATCGCTTGATTAGCTTGACACTGGTCGCCCGTGATGTTATCCAATGAAGGAAAAAGCTTTTCTTGGATCTGGAGTTTTGATCAAAGGTATAGCGTTAACCTGATTAGGAGAAGAATGATATCAAGGATAGTATTTCTTCAAGAATTTGTCGTTAATTGGCATCATGAGTGTATTACCGTCTAGGATTTTAAGGCAATATGCTCCATTTGAGTAGATTGATTCTACTACAAATGGTCCTTCCCATTTGGGCTGGAATTTTCCCTTGGTCTTATGCGTCATCACCATAGGTCTTTTGACAACTAAGACAAGGTCGCCTTTCTTAAAAGTCCGCTCCTTGATTTTCTTATTGAAGGCTCTAATAATTTGAGCTTGATAGAGCTTGATTTGCTGTTGAGCTTGCAGGCGTTTATCATCTAAAACCTCCAGCTCTTGGAATCACAGTTGATGCTTCTTCTCATTTGTCATCTCTGTCATCAAGGTGACGCTAGAGATGGGACTGGATTTCCAGTGGGAGTACAGCTTCACACCTATATACCAAAGAGAATGGTGTAGCATTCGTTGGGGTTCGAACCGTCGTGCGATAGGCCCATAAGCATTCACCTAACTTGTCGTCCCATTCACGTTGGCTTTTCAAGATGAATTTCTTGAGAAGTTTTCCAATAGTCTTGTTGAAAGCTTCTGCAAGGTCGTTAGCGGCTGGATAGTATGCCATTGAAGACACGTTCTGGATCCTGAACTTGTTACAGAATCTCTGAAAAGCCTGGCTGACGAACTGGGGCCCATTATCATGAACAATCCGTCGTGGTATGCTAAAGCGGTAAATAACGTGATGTTTAATGAATTTGACCATGTTAGATGCTTTTATCTCCCTCAAGAAATAACTTCAGCCTATTTAGAGAAATAGTCGGTTATAGTTAAGATGAACCGATGTCCTTTGGATGAAGGTGGGTTGATAGAGCCAACCACGTCCATCCCCTACATCTCAAATGGCCAGGTTGAGGTTGTAGAGCGAAGATACCCTGATGCTTAATGATGAAGTCACAATGGACCTGACAGGCATGACATCGTTTAGCGTAAGTGATGGCGTCCGGGATCATCTTAGGCCAATAATATTCCAGTCTTGGAGTAGCTCCACATAAGCCGTCTTGTGCTTCTTTGAGTACTTCTTGTGCCTCCTTTTGTGACAGACAGCGGAGGAGGATCCCATCATGCGATCGGCGATACAGTGTTCGTGTGATCGCATTATAGTAGAATTGAGGGCTTTCCTTCTAATGGCAGCCGCTTCTTTGGGATCCTCAGCAGGATGTCATACAATGCATAGTCGATGTACAAGAATCGCCAATCACTAGGCTCTGGACCTGCTGGAGTCTTTAGAGCTTCTTTGGCTTGACAGTCTCCTGTTGGTTTTGGTGATCTTCAAAAGCGATTCGTGGGCAATACAAGTCGTTACTGTAGGCAAGTATTTTCTCTACTACTCCAGCTTGAAGAGCTAAGGAAGCAGCGAGAGATGCCAGTGCATCTGCATGAGCATTTTGCTGGTGAGGCACATGATTGATGAAAAAGCTTTTAAATCTCTCGGCCATGTGAATAGTTGTGTTGTAATAGGGTACTAAGTATTCGTGTCTGACTTCGTACTCCCCGTGAACTTGGTTAACGATGAGTTTAGTGTCACCGTATGATTCGAGATTTTTAACGCCAATCTCATCGGCGATTTGCATTTCGATTAAGAGAGCATTGTATTCCGCTACATTATTGGAACATGGCTCGGTTAATGAGAATGCATGGGAGATTATGTAGTTCTGTGGGGAGACTAGTACTACCCCCACTCTTGCTATGATTTCTCCTCGTGGACCCATTCTGGATGCACCGTCGAAGAAGAGCTACCACACCTGTCATTCGAAAGGCGTCTGGGTTGGACAAACTTCAGCGACCTCGTCTGGGAGATCCTCATAAAGTTCGGTTGCTCTCGATCTAGATGTTCAGTCAGGAAATCTGCCACCGCTTGTCCCTTCACGGCTTTTTATGGTAGAAAGTGCATCTCATATTGGGAAAGTAGTATGGCCCATTTTGCCAGTCGACCATTTAGTGACGATGGCTTCGTCATGAGCAACCTCAAAGGGTTGACTTTTGATATGACATTTATAGTTTGGCCCACCAAGTAGTGTCGCATTTTCTAGACGGCGAACACCAACGCCAAATTCCTTTTCGATTGGGTTATTCTGATGTTCGGCTCCAGTCATGGTTCTGCCCAGATAGTAGATTGCCTGCTCGTATCCCTGATTATATTCTGAGCTAGTAAAGCTCCTAAGGAATGATCCATCAATCGAACATAAATTAGGAAAGGTTTTTTTGAAATCAGAGCTGTAAGGTCGGGTGGTTGCATGAGGTATCGTTTGATTTCCTCAAACGCTTGTTGGCAAGCATCGTCCCAAATGAATGAGACACCCTTCTTCATTAGTTTGGTGAAGGGTTGCATCTCTCCGAGAGATTTGTGATAAACCTCCAGATGTACGCTAGTCGCCCTTGCAATCCTCTAAGCTCCCTGAGATTTCTCAGAGGTTGCATCTCTTGGACAACGGACTTTTTCTGGGTCTAGGTGAATTCCTTTGGATATCACCACAAACCCTAAGAATTTATTGCCGGCTACCCCCAGGAAAGATTTGGTGGGGTTCATCTTCAACTGATGTGCCCGCATGATCTTAAATACCATCTTCAGATCTGCTATGTGATCGCCTTTGGTGCGAGTTTTTACTACAATATCGTCGACGTAGTATTCCACTATTTTATGCATGTGCTTATGGAACCTTGCGTTCATAGCTCTCTGATATGTTGCCCCTGCATTCTTTAGTCCGTAGGGCATGACAGTATAGCAATATACCCCCAGTGGTGTCCTGAAAGAAGTATGCTTTTCATCATCAGGGTACATTTTGATTTGATTGTACCCTGAGAATCCATCCATAAAGGACATTCCTTATCAATCATGACATCCGTGATTGGGAGAGAAAATTCATCTTTGGGACACCTCATTTAGATCACGAAATTGATGCAAACCGGATCATCCTATTTTTCTTGGCAACGGGGATGGTATTGGCTACCAATCAGGGTGTTGTTCCTCCCTAATGAAGTCGGAGTCTATAAGCTTTTTGACTTCCGACTGGATTGCTTCTATTATTTTTGGACAGAATCGTTGATGCTGCTGTTTGACTGGTTTGCGTTCGAATTAATGTTGAGGTAATGCATAGCCACTCGAGGATCAAGCCCAGGCATGTCCTCGTAATCCCAAGAAAAAACATCTATATACTCTCGTACAAAAGATATTAGATCTTCCTTCTCAGAGGGCGATAGGCTTTTGCTTATAAAGATGGGCTTAGGATTAGCCTCATCTCTCAGATTGATCTGGTTGACCTTATCTTCCGTGGTTGGTCGCGTTGTCCGAAGTGAATATCCCAGAGTGTTTAGATGTTTGATCCAAGGATCTGTATCAGACTGGATCATTTCTTCATCTCCGTCTTCTAGGTGGCTTGCTAAAACCATGTTTACTGAAAGTTCTCTGAAGATGTTGTCGACACTAACATTCGACTCCCATGATGTGTGCCTGATGAGTAATTATGGTATATTGACTCTTCAGACTTAGAGTCTAACGGGATCAGAGTTGACACATAACCCAACCCCCTGCGAGTTAGATGATAATAATTAGGGGTCTTCCCTTTCGGAATGAAAGATCGAAGTAGTGTTCTTCTTCCTTTGCCGAAGTTCAAACCAGGACCATTTGTTAGATCATACCCCATGTTCTCCATCATTCTGAGTACATTTGGCTCATAATGAGGGAATTGAGGGGATTTGTTCTCGCTTTCTGAGTCTTCACGAGACATCAATTTGGACTTAATTCTTCTGAAAAGAATTAGCTTTTGGACTTTACGTCTTCCTGGGACCATGAATACTGATTCTTGCGCATCACCGACATCTTGGTACGTTTTGAGGGATGACTTCATTGGTACATGCAATGATGTCAGAGCATCCATTGCCGATCAGGGATCATTATCCACCTCGGTATTAGTGCCTGACGACACTGAATCAGAAGCAAACACAGAAAAGTAGCTAAATTCAACTCTTTATTAATATACCACTCGCCTACATCATCAGCGGTGTTATTAAGATCGAGCTTATTAATGCTCGTTATAAGTGGATTTAATTCCCACATGCACTCTTCTTCCGCCTCTGGCTCAATGTCAGCTTCATTACCAGAGTCTAGTTTCTCTGGCTGTGGATTCTCGTTCATCTCTAGAGAGTCTTGGTATAGGAGGGAGTCTGTAAAATAGTTTTTTACCCCCTTGAATGGATGCTTTTCGGCAATCAACGTTCGGACTTTCTCACTTCTCTGTCGATGTATTTTATAACATAATGGAGAGTGGAGGGGACGATGGAATTACGATGAATCCACGGTCATCCAAGTAGCAAATTGTATGAAGTATCGGCATCATTACATATCACGTCACTTCAGATCTCATGTCCTCGATCTGACATTTGAGTTTGATCTTTCCCATTGGGCGCATACCGTTGGCATTGAAACCATAGATGGTAGTTTTCAATCGGTGGGTGGGGATCCCGAAGTGCTGCATGACTCGGCAAGGCATGATGCTCCATGTGGATCCTGGATCTACCTGAATGCGGCTCACTTCAGACGATCCAATGTACCCTGTGAAGTACAGGGGCCGATCATGTTTCCCCTTGACCTGCATGTCATCTGACGTGAAGGTGATGCAGGGGCATTGTGAGAGGCATGGAGGTAGTCCTCTTCATCCTCCTCCTATGGTCTAGCCGGGATCTGGGCCATGAAGACCTCAGCATCAACTAGGGCTTTCCTCAGAGCTTCTCTTGTTGACCTTGATAGTCTCAGGAGCTCGTAAAGGGTGATCCTGGCTGGGATATTGGCCAGTTGGGTTAGGACGTCAAAGCGGTAAGGTGTTGGAGATCCTTCCGCATTTTTTTGGGAGAGTCTTGGAAAATCGAAGCTCTTTCTGCTTCTCCACAGGTTACTTTGCGGAGGGCTTGGTTGGCTCTGCAGTAGGTTTAGGAGCTTGCCACCATCTCGTCGTACTTCTTTAAATACGACTGACCCGAACGAGTTTCTGTCGAGCGGTTTATTGAGCTCTGTGGCAAGGACGATTGTTTCCTCTCCGAATCGGTTAGTGAAGGAACATCGGTTTCTGCTTCTCGAGAAGAAATACACACCACATTGCAGGATGAAACTTTTACCTTGCCTTTGGATCTTCTGTTGGTAACAGTAGTCCACTGTTGGCCATCACAAGGTCAGGATGAACCCATAAAATTTCTCTCTAAGGTGTAGGGATAGGTACAAGACCTTTCTCCTATTGGTGATGTGGGTCTGTATTGATCATTCTTAGTTCCCCTTTCGGGATGGGAACTACTCCAGCTGGTGCTGGAGGCTGGTTTCCAAACTGAAAAAATGATGTCATATTAGCCGTCACTTTCTTCTGCTCTGGATGGAGCTTTAGCACTTCTGCATCAATCAGAGCTTGAAAAATATATTTTAAGATATAATAGATCTTGGTGGGGTGCCCTAGCATCCTATGATACAGGAGTAGTTAGGATTGTCGGACATGCCGACTTCCTCAGGACGTCTAGCTTAAGGAAGTCTCAATGGTTGCTCTTGTTGAGCAACTTGAATAATGAATCGATGTGTTCATCCTTGAAAGCATACTGCTTATTGGGCGTGGCTGACTTGAAGAACCTCCCCCTCTAGCTGGCTGAGATTTCACAGGGGATTTTATCTCTGTTACCAATGTATCCTTTCTTTTTAATTAAAAAGATATTTCTGGCGCGCGCCTTGTCGACTTTTCAGGTCTGGGCTTATTTTCTTCCACCCTAACCCTAGCGATAATTTCTTCAGCCTGTTCACCTTGCTGGACCAACTACTTCCAGATGCGGCTTTCAACAACTCCTATCTGGGCTAGGAGTGAGTTGTAAATTGTGGTGGCATGTTTCTATCAGGGTGGCCTAGGCCATACTGAAGGTACACCTAGAGGGGGTGAATAGGTGTACGGCTAATCTAATGAACTAAATGCAAAAATTAAAACTTAATTGCTACAACACTTAATGCAACCAACGAGTGTAGCCGAATTCCCGGTGAAGGCTTTGGACTAACTCCTCTGTGAAGCTAATCAACTACTAATATCTTGGTTAAGAATCTGAAACTAAACATCACAGGATTATTAGTAACATAACTACATGAGTTAATCATCATCAAAACTAGAGTGGAAGGCCTCTGGGCCAACAATCTCCCCCTTTTTGATGATGACAAAACTCATGGAGTTATATATGCATGGATTAAAGTTAAGCTTCAAGGAAGCTCCCCCTTAACACATGCATAGCAATAAACAATAAGATATGCAATAAATACTAAACATGACTATGCATAAAAATGAAATGAACATGCTCTTGATACCAAACTAAACATGAATATGCATAAACATGCTTTACCAAAACTTTTTTTTTTAAAAATACATGCTCTGATACCAATCAATTAAAAAATTAATCAATCAATAGAAGCTCTTGATACCAAAAAAATGAAAACTCAACTATATTGAAAACTCAACTATATGCATATAAAAACTCAAATACATGCATATAAACTCAAATACTTCTCCCCCTTTTTGTCAATCATCAACAAAGGGGTCAAAGAAAACAATGTTCTCCCCCTTTTTTTCAAAAACAAAGATCAATAAATGGGTGACATTAACAAATCAATAAAAAGATATATGCGATATACATTCATGAAGAGGAAGATGCTAAGTTAACTTCCCTACATATATGCATTACATGAAGAAGGGAGACAGGCCCTAACTCACATAACGCATAATATTTAATGCATAAGAGGAGATGTGAAGCTCCCCCTACACACATGTATCGCAAAAGAAGAGTTGTCCAGCTCCCTAATATAAGATACACTCAGCATGAATCTATATGTAGAAGAGATGTTAAGCTCCCCTTGCATACAGGCAATCAAAACATTTTTAATTTTCTTGATACCAATTGAAAGTAAAAAAATAAACATCTTGATACCAATTGTAAGTATTTTTTATTTTGAACATATGATACCAAATTAAAATCAAAATCATTTTTCAATTATTTTTCATCATAAAGTATGAGAGTGGAAATCAAAGGTAAACCAATACCAATTGAAAGATAAAATACGAATTTTCTCCTCCTTTATGAAATACCAAATAAAACGATGCATAAGCTTGTATAGACACCAATTGAAAACTAATCAATTGAAACATAGTCATTAAAAATCAAGCTTAGCATAACCAAAATTTGTGATATCCTTGAGCACAAATTAAACATATATGAGTATACAAAAAGAATGTCAATATTGATACCAATTGAAACAATCTAATGATACCAATTGAAAACATAATATGATCTAGTGTATAACTCATATTACCTTCCACCCATTTCATGCACAAGTTTAACATGGTTTTCAATATGAACATACAAGGCATGGTCGCCCAACCAACCGCCCTTGGATGGGTAGGGGTTTTCAAAAATAGGTTTGAAAATATAGTATGTTTGAAAACTCTACCAAATGAAGAATACGAACTAGTTATAAGGAAATTTATAAACACTAGTACGAAATCCTTCAAGTAAGGAATAAAACAAAAATATTTTTCATGAAACATGAAATTAACATGATAGCCAACACTCAAAGTCAATGAAGCATGAATTTGACTCATGAAAAAAAAGCATGAGTAAACAAGAAGGTGAGTGTACAAATAAATGTGAAGAACATAATCTTGAAGATAGGCAATAAGCTCAATTGAAATTCCTTTAAACATGAAAACATGAAAATCGTCAAGAACTAAATTTTCTTTAAAAATAATTTATACTTCAAGGCATATGTATGTCTTGTACAAACTAAGGTATACATACATATCTAAATATAACGAGTCCACAAAAGTATATGCGTGAAGGCAAGTGGCTCAAAGGATGTATATGTATAATCAATAGTTTAGACAAGATAGACATATACATGAAGTTAAATATAAAAAAAACATGAAAACATGTAAAAAATGGGAATACAAGTCAAATGCATGAATCATCAAAACTAGGCTATACTAGTACATCTAATGAACACAAATGAGCGCTCAAGCACAAACATGTAATAATCTATTTGTGACTCACTAGTTGTATAAGTATATATCCAAGTCCTAATGAAAACAAACATCTAAACATATTCAAATCATGAAGCATCAAAATCAAAAAAAAATTTCATATGATCTTTATGTCAATACACATGCATTAGATTCATGATATACGTGATAGCTAAAACATGGAGAGAACACAAAATATGAGTCCATATTAAACATGGTGTCTCAAATAACTAATTATATATAACACTAATCTAATAAACATGGCATATGGCATAATGAATATTAAAAACATGTCATGCTAGAAATCAACAATATGAAAAGCATGTAAACAATAAATGGGAGTTAGAGATCATTACCAAAACCTAGAAGGCAACTCTCCAATTCTCCAAAACACGGTGGTCCTCCCACCAAACTACCCTTGAAAGTGATGCATCCAATAGTAATCATTAAGCTCGGAACGCATCCACCTCAAGGCACCATTACTCTCACATCATGCGAGAGCCCACACCTACATCAAAAACAATAGGGGTGGTCTTTGGTACCCATACTCTTTTTGGGTCAATGAGGGTTAGTACCTTTCCTAACCCAAACAATTTATTTGCTAAATTAGAATCATTTATACGATCATAACAGAATTTAGCAAGGTGGCCTTTACGTCCATAATTTGTATAAGTGTACACATGAGCATACATAGTGTTGTGTATATATGAACGTGTGAAGCATGTGTATGCCGTGGATAGTGTGCATGCAAAGATGAAACTTGTTTCTTTCGAACCAAAGATTTCAAGCGTGTATGGTTCAAAGCACATTGGCTTATAGTGGAGCCCAAACAATCCACACTCTTCTTAAGCATACAATATCATTTTCAATTTTAGAAGAAGAGGTGCATGCAATAGGTGAGTTAGATGGTAAAGCTACACTAGCATGGCAAACATGTGAATCTATATCAATTTCAAAGATCCATGTTTTTTAAACAAACTTCTAAATCCTTTGAAATTGAAGCAATTTTTATTTTCAAAGAATCATTCTCTTTTACAATAAAATCAAGTTTTGAAGATATAACTTTATTTTCTTCAAAACATCATTACAATCATTTCTATTTTTTAAATCTCATTTTCCTTTAGGCAAGGTCTAGTTGAGATTTAAGTGAGTCACGTTCACTAGACATCTCTTCCTTCTCTTGCAAAATCAAATCAGTTTAGAAGACAAATTTTCATTTTCGTTATTCAAAGCAAAAGTCTTCTTTTTCAAAAGATTGTATTTTTCAATAGTTTTTCACAAACAATTGAAAGTTCTTCATTCAAAGCATTTGGATCT